>QNGE01000535.1:39968-55019 GCA_008508345.1 Paragonimus westermani | reverse complement strand
AGGATATGCACTACTGACGAGCTCTAATGAGAGCGAAACTCGAGTCTAGTGCTTCTTTTCGAAAGAGGCTGGCTGGAAAGTCTATCTGAATGCGAACGCTGCGATCGAATGTGGGTGATGTTCAGCTTGAAAATAAACCAAATCCACGACCACTCATCAGTAATCTAATATTGTAAAGTTGCTCGCCATTGTGGTCACGATCTAAAGTGCTGGCCTGAGTATAAATCCCTCTTCTGTGTCTCTGATTTTTCCTTCAACCGTTTGCAATCGTTCGCTCTTCAATAATCAATGTTTGCACTCACTGTGAGCCCAGTGACCATGTGTCGTTATTGAAAAATGGAAAGGAAACATTTATTTCTGTGTGTGTGTGTTATTCCGTTGTACACAAGAAAACGGTTGATTGATATCCGTTCCTTTATCCATCTTTCCATCATCATTTTGGTCCAGTTTCATTTTCAGCCATTCCTCACTCGATGCATAATGTTATTCCTGGGGCTTTCGGCTTTCATCCTGCGGTAGGCGTTTCGTAACCTCTACCAGCTGATCAGTAACGGGGATTCCACACGTCTTTGGTTTGAGCATGTTGGTTGCAAGTGAACTTTATCGCAGTCTATGTTCGAGTGGCTAATAATGGATTGTTCGGTCCTAATAGTCGTGAGACCGGACATCGTGTAAGCGGCCTGTTGCTGTTCGAGGTTCTTATGTTCTTTTGAACTCTCGAAACAGTGCTATTAACTTCGTTCCGTAGCACGCAATCGCGTTTATCACGGGTTTATTCAACGCAGATTGGATCCTACCCACCCGGTGAGCAGTGTCCAAAACGCCGCTGCTAGATATGTTGAAGATTTCAAACAGTTGCACAATGTAATTGATCTAACGTCCCTCACTCTGTTCTGTACATTTTTGTCTGAGATTTGGTTTGGCCGTGGTAGCATGATCGCACTGCGTTCAGAACACTGCGCAATTGTGCCGGAAAGCCGTCCAGCGATGCACACATGCCACCAATCACGTGTTACTATTATCTGCTACGGCTGTTCACCTGTCATTTCCCTCGCATTCAGCGGGTCTCCCTGGATGATAGCTAGTGAGACTCTTTGTATTGCTCGCAATCCACGGTTATTAGGCTGCGACAACACAACACACAAGAACAGGAAATATTCAGTAGCGTTTTAACCACCGCCAGTTAACATCTCGGCTCGACTGTTTTTCGTCTTTCCTTATTGACAAATATTGGACAACAGGGTTCACTGTGACGCGCTACTTCCTTTATTATAGAAGATGAACTTCAAGTATGATGAAATTTCGTCTACATCCGTAATTCGTGTGTTATTTTATCGTTAATTACTAACAGTTTGTTCACTGGTCCCCAGTCGAAGGTTTTCTGAACAGTGGTGAATGGACTCGAGTGAACACTAGCAACTTCATAGAATCACTATCGGAAAATTCTACAGGACATGCTGTCTTCCTTGAAAGACGGTCAGTTTTATGGATAATCAAAGCAAATGAAACATTATTCATTCAGCAGTCTTACTTGAGTTTTGTACGTAAAAACGGACTTTCCCGAAAGGCTAGGTTTTGAAAGTTGCTCGAATGTTTTACCCAATCAATAAAAATGTATCACTCACGCATATTGAATACCGAAATCTGGTTAACCTATGAATACTGATGATAACAACTGTGTTGGTTGCAAGGCCTATTTGGCAGTTTGCGTGTAACAAGATTCAGCATACGTTAGCAGAAAGTAGAAAAATATATCGACCACGCTAAAACAAATCATGAGACGATTTCACGGATTACAAATTATCATTTAACAGTTTTACAAAATACATCAGTAATTTCGAACGAATCGAGATTTAACTAGACCCAAGTTATGTCTGTTTAATACATCTTAGTGATGTTAGTTTCTCTGCAATTTCTTTGACAACATTGACAACTTTGGTGTTAAAAAATGATCTGAAAAACCCTTATGTTGGCAGGGTTGAAAAGCACGGTTAGACGAGTCTTGTATTGCACTTCCTACGGTTAACACATCAGGAAAGGTGATTAGATGTGATCCTACCTGAGTGTAGTTGAATCAAATGAAGGACTATGCGCCGCAGACTGTTCATGCAGGTCTAAACGCCTGGCCAATGAAGTGGTTGTACAGCATGTTGATAACTTGTGAATTGCTAGTCTTCTGACCGTTACAATCTAAACGTCGTTCAGACTGGCCAACAAACTTCAGACAAGTGATTGGAAACTTGGCTGATAGCAAGTGAAACCTGGCTGCATTCTTATTGCAACTCTCATAATCAATTAAATTTTTCAGCCAGCTTCTTTAAAGTTTCACACAAGGAGCTTATCGACATTATAGATTCCAATCATGCCCGAGATTTGAATTCATTTTCATGCTATCACTTGGCAACCTGCTGAACGTTGCGCCGCTTATCTAACATTAGGCAAACAAAAAAATATTCATCGGTGAATAATGCTCAGATTGCCAGATCACCTCTGGAAGAGATGGCATCACTTTCCTGCTGACTAAAACCTATAACCTCCAAATTAGAGTTCTTCGGTCGAGCTGAAAACACAGGAAATATTGGACTTGCTGAAAATATTTCTGTCATTGGTAAAAAGGTCTGCGTTAAATTTTCAAACGGTAGACTTCGGAACAACCTCGTCCTTCGGTTTAAATTTTGCTGAAGCTCATCAGAGGTACATATTCTTTTATTTTCTCGGAAGTTTTAGGAAAGCGATTATGGGGTCTGTCTGTGTAAACAACATTGCAGCGTTCCATATTTAGCCCTAGACTGATCTATTGCCATACTTCATGCTTACGTGCATGACTACGTGCTGGTCTCTGGTTTGTTGATTCGTCTTTGCTACTGGTATCTTGAACTCCCGGTGTGAGGAATTTGGGCGATATGCATCTCAAAAGGTTTGGTCTGGTGAGTCAAATTGCTGAACGGCCAGAAGTTCGCAATTATTGCTCACCCTCGTTTAGTGTTCACTCTCTACTGGAGTACAGAGATTTTTCTCACAGGTGTTTCTTACACCTGTCGTCGGTACCTCCTCCCTCGTTGTGGTTTGGATGACGGATACATTATAAAGCGGATCGATCAGTCAGTCGATAAGCTGAGTTGTTGCACCACTGTTCCTGTGCGTATCGGTGTCACTGGTGTTCAAGTATCGATCCCACGCGTTCACTTAAGCCAAATTACTTCTTGGCGCAGTTGTGTTTTTCTCCAGAATGCGCTTTATTAGTGTTCGTTATAGTCATAATATCCGAGCAGTTGCAGGCGCGCACGGATGAATGTAGTTCTACAAACTTGAAAAAACGAGCCTCCATTTAATGAAATAAATTTTTCCTTAAAAATGGTTGTTTATTGAGCATTTCAGAGAAAACTAACCATGCTGCTGCATAACTGAGTCACGTGTTACAAAGAGAACGTAACAGAGCAGTTATGTTCACGTGATCCTTACAATGAACAGCTCACTGCCGATACTTGAGATTGTGTTCAACCAAAACATTCACCAGCTGTCAAATGCATCCGTCTAGCTCTCTTATTCTAACATCGGACTCCCATACCGATCTGAATCGCCTTACTTGAGTCTGTAATAATAATCTCATCAGCTGACGAATTTAAGCGCAGATATGATGCACACATGTAAGACAACTAGCCAATTTTTAAACTAACCGGGCCATTCGAAACATTATGGGGATTTAGGTTGTTTTCAACCTTTCAGTGTTTCTCCATCCGTTATATGTTACTTATTGAGTACTTAACAAGAGCCGCGAATGAGTATATGTTATCATCTCGATTTGTTTCTTTCACTAATTTTGTACTCTTATGATACTTAACCCACCCAAACAATTGTGACTTAAACATTCCCTTTTCAACAAAACTTTTTAAACCATGCAACACGAATTCAGGTGTACACAAGCTTTCTTTTGTCTACTAGCGCACATTTGTATTGAGTCCAATTAACGTTTTCTCCTAATAGTTCTTCGTTAGAAACAATGAAGATGGTAGTGCACCAGCACGCTGATACAACTTCGTATTTGAACTCAAATCGTCCTTCAGTATAAGCTGCCTACCTTAGTCTACTGTAATCTCACAGGACATGTTCGAATGAGTCGCTGAGTTGCGAGACTTATCTTCGAGAGAACTAACGTAGCTTATACATACTGTTGGTCAAGAAATTACAACCACATCATCCACCGGTGTTCAGCGAAGATAGTAGTACCAACGTCAACTTGTTATACTTTTTCAGAGTAAGTGAATTTTCAGTCAATAAACGTAAGTGGACAAGGGCAACACATTTTATACAAAATGCAGCGTTCAACTGGTGCTGGCTGAGTGTTACAAACTACATGTTTTCGTTTTTTTGAGAGTGTGCTCATTCGAGTGTGGAAACAGGAGCTGACATAGTTTTGTGAGTGCAACCCTTGTATTGGCCAATACTGCACCTCGTACATTCTAGCTTCTATCATCTTTCTTTTCAACGGTATAACAAAAACTCCTGTGCAAACAAACCGCAGACCCTAATAAGAATAATGGTTACATGCAGGACAACGGACTGAAGTTTTACTCAAACCTCATAGGCTTGACCGGCGTGGAAAGCCGTCGGCTAATATATTGTGGCGTGCGACACGAATTCATATCGGATTCATAAATGAGTTGTTAGAGAATTGTGGAATATCTTCATTTTTCTCATCTAAATCTGCAATAACTTTCATGTAAGTGTGCTTCAAGGTATGTCCTTCAGTTAGCGACCTGATATATCGTCATGTGATAAGGTGTGGTTGGCAGAAAAAGACGTCGTTCTATCCCAACTTTGATTCTAGTGCCGTTCAACACCGGTTTATCGTATCTAATCTTAACCCATCATAGTACTGAATCAAACACAAAGGCTCTCCAGAATAGCTACCAACACAACGATAAACACCGGATATGAAACTCCGGATACATCCCTAGTCGTCCATATATTATTCACTGTACTTTTTAAATGTTTATTCAAAAGCCCCTAAAAATATTAAGAAGTTTTCAGATCTCATAGGTTGATCTCGATTTATTCTGATGTTCAGCACGTATCCTGAGGACTGAATTTATTAGGTTAGCATTGCGAGCTCAATTTGGTACGGAATTCACTTACGACTGGATTACCCGTGACCAGTCGCTAACTTTGATCGATTGTGTGTCATCGAGGTTCAGAGGGACTAGTCACTGGCTGATGCGGTAAAACGAATACAACTTTGTCCGTTTGATCCATCCTGTTTGAATCCATCCAGTCTCTCAAAGCTAGTTGCAGTTTCGATCGATGAATACGAACTGGAGTTAATTTCATCTTATTTCCATCGGCAGATGTGTTCACGGAACCGTATTTACCTGAAACTTCGTCTTGAAGCTGCCTTAGGGACATTTTCCCGTCAGATATTGGCTAACCAGGGAATCCGCTACCAGCCACAGTCATATGCAACCTATCAAGACAACTGGTATGTTCTTGAATCGGGATGAACAAGACAGAATACCGAAGGTTTGTTCATATCACAGTGGTTCCGTACACAAATAATTAACGGTTGGTAAAACACATAACGTACAATCAAATGATATTTGAGTACTGAGAATAGTCGTAGGCATTTGGCAGCCATTAATGCAGTGGTGTAAGCAATTGGATGGGGAGTTACAAGATAAACAGGAGAGCGTTCAACGAAGATTTCACAAAGTCGGTTCATAATATAATGCATAAGACAGTTGTAAGAAATGCTTGGCTATTGTTCATTGCAATTAATGTAAGGCGATATACAAATATACAGAGGTAACTACAGTATGATAACTTGACCAGTTGGGTATGGACAGACGAAAGATTGAAGCTCACACTTTGAGAGTTATGACTGTGATTTGATGGTGCAGCGGTTTCCGGGTACAAGCCTACGAGGAAATATTTCACCCCTGTGCCATAAGTTTCACATAGTTTTCATTGTTTTTAGCTAGAATAGACACAAGTCTTATTTGCATTCTTTAATTATCAGGATTCTTATAAATCCAATGAAATTACACATTCAGTGGCACGCTAACATGTGTATCAGTAGGTTCCTCTTTTGTGGCTCGGTTGGTGTTGGGAGTTGTCGACTTTATGTATCATCCGAGTGAGAATCCAAGGATCGGAAGTATTAGGATCGAAGAGATTGTCAGACATGGCATCTATGTGGTAGATTCATTGTAAGTGAAATGTAATGACCTGCACACTTTCGTTCTCACCTCATTTCCCCATTAAGACCTGTACGAAATACAAACTATGTTACTCTTATATCGATTAACATGAAAACCATGGCATAATCTCTATTTGATCCGTGCCCATTATTTATTATTAATATTATCGTTCTAATCATTTTTGCTGTACAGTTTTTTTCCCTTTAATCTCATACCATATCACTTTCTTCCCACAAACCATTGTTTTGTGTAACTGGCAGCCTAGTTTGTGAACAGTGTAGTGCGTGCTTTTGGGAACTAAAAGGACAAGTCTCAACAACAGCAAGGCGAAGGACCAGACGCAACTAACGGAATTGTGTACGCATTATAGGGGAAGTACCATCAGAGCGAGCGATAACGTACTGCTAACCAATATGTGTGAATGCAAATGAGCTGTTCAAATGAGTATATACGTTCGTGGTCCTGTTTTATAACATGGCATGTACGAGAGGTCATGCAACAAAAAACTTCGCAGTCCAAGAGCCTTTTGCGGTCTCAGCAACTGTAGACAAGTTTTTCTCTTTCGCTCTCTCCCTCTCACCAAACCTCTTTTCTACATGCAACAGTTGTACCATCTGACTATTCTCACCCATTTCGGAATGAACAACATTAGTACTGTTTTGTAAGCACGAATTCTAGTGCCGGGTTGAAAACAGATATAAGAAGGAATGCAAGAATGTGTAATCCTGAAATTGTGTGACCATAACTATCGAATGCTCGGTATCAGCTCATCAATGCAGACTTGCAAGAGTGTTGTAGTCCATTCAAGAGAATGACTGCTTACACTGATCTACTCGATTGCTTGGTCTCAATCTCTTGGAAGCTCCTAGGATCACCCCAACCAAATGAGAGCAACCAGTGCGAAAACACAGGCAATTCAGCTTCATAAAATGGGTCCTCTATGGTTATGTTGGTGGGTACGACTTCTTGGAAATTAATAATTGCATGCAAAGAACGAGTGGTGTAGTAATCATCAGTAGACGTGTAGCGAGTATATGGCTATATATATAAAGAAGTGAAGTAGACCGTTTTCAATGAGAAGTATGATTGTTCAAAATTGTTCCCCAGTGTTTGGTCTTCAAGTTGTCCATCCAGAGAGATGAGAAGGTGAACGAAGCGTTGGTTATTCTTAAAAGTGACGACTGGGTGAACTCACCTTATTTGCCAAAAAAATACCCAAGCGGCTGGTAGCCAAAGCCGATTGTTAGTTTGTGGAGGTGTGTGGGGAATAAATGGTGTACACCATCCAACGATCACCTCTTATACACTGAAGCGACACAATCTGTGACTATGCAGAATATATCTAAAATCGCCTATTTGATAGTTTTACCACAATATAAATAAAAATGGCTTGATACAACGTTAATGGAGAAATCTATCTTCCTGTCATATACTTCTACCTTTGAAAACTTCTGAGTCCTCCCAGGAAAACCCAGAGGAAGTCAACAAGTAACCCGGAACACTCAAATTGAGTTTTTAGAACTCAAATATTCTGCATTACTGAAGGTTTAGGTAACCACTTTGAAAAGCTGCATAAAATAGTTAGCGACAAAACAAAACGGTTTAATAATTCAAGAAAAACAGTGACCCGATTGCATGACCAGAATTATTGGCAACTCGTACATAGAGTACATTTACGTTAACTGCACTCTTCTATAGTTTCTGAAGAGCGTAGTACTGACGTTACTTGAAGCCAACCTTCAACGAATTGGTTCCAAGAGCTGATTTAAGTGCTAATCCGTTGAACGATGTGATAGAGTTGTATTCTGTAGGTTCATACATAACGGCAACCCATCGGCAGTGGTATCACGGTGCTTTTCGGTCATATCTGCTGGAATGCTGATGCATCAAAGTGGACACAATGCTCGACACATCAGATGATATTAACCGATAACTGATTGACCAGTGTGACTTTGATCCAACTGATCAGATTGTAGAAGTGAAATGTAAATGGAACGCTAGAACAAGAAGAGTCGGCAAAAAATCTAAGGTTGTATGAGGTTTGTGCAAATCTCGACCGTCACAGCTGACGAAGTTGTTGTATTCATTTTTAAATGGTGAAAACATGACATAGAGATGCAATTGTTGACGGCGGCTGTATATCACCTGATACATCGAAACAGTACGATTTTACAATGAACAATGCACTGAATGGTGTTTTACGTAAGAGGTTGGTAATAACTAGAAACAATAAGCGTACTTGTGATCAACGAAGTTCCAGTTCATAACACTGACGTTGGAGAATTGCTGAGTGAGCTGCTTGAGAAGTCCTGGATGACAATCACTTCCCTGGATCACTGAAACAAATTCAGTGATGATGACACAACCAGATGGACAGGTGATTGTGTCCGAGCGTGAGACTTGTGAATTCCCGGCGTGGATTCGTAACTCAACCGGTGGAATGTTGAGAGCGTCTAAATTTTCCTCCGATCGTTGGTTCGAGTTTAGTAGAAACCCGAGTGTTTCACAACCGGATGTCTCCCAGCTTTTCCTCATCATCAAGCTGGAATGAGTCATGATGTGTGCGCACAAAATGCTTATACGAGGTAGCCAAAAGAAATTTTTGGCGACTATAGGAATCGACTTAATGATAACGCCCTTGATTTCTCAACTGACTAGTCGAGAAAGGAGGAAGACGTCCAAGCCGAGTGAACCGATCTCCAGCTGGTTGGCAGCTTTGTCCATTTAGTGCATGTTTACAAATTTGTTAATTGATGGCCGTAATTTCAAAACAATAGAATTTCCCTGTTACCAACATTGATTTCCATACCTCCTACCGATAATTCCTCTCAAACTGATGGGGTTAAGCAGCTCCCGCATACAAAGCACTTCACAATAGACGATGCGCACGTTCGCATGTGCATCACGTTCGTTACCTTAGAGCAGGTGGGTTATCTCGTATTGGCAATCGTTCAAACGATACTCCTTCAACTGGCTATTTTTCGTGTGCTATACCAGAGAGTATGTATTGATTGTTGTCGTTGTGGAAGATGTGCCAAAACGGTTACATTTTTCAAAGGTGATTACCATAAATTTATGCATAGGAACAGAAACAAGCAACTGAATGCAAATGAAAAGAAACATGACAGGAGCAGTTTGTTGCATGACGTTCCTGTGAGTTTCTTCTGTGTAAAAAAGATTGAGTAGAATATGTCGATAGCATCGGTAGAAGAAAGCCTTTTCTGTTAACAGCATATTACATACTACTGAATTAATTTACGATTGTTACTGCGATTGAACAACAAAAGGAAGAATACAGATACTGGGTGTATGTATCTCGAGATGTACTGAATTTTGTAGCCACCTACAGCGAGAACGAATTCTTTGCAACTGCAGTAGTTGTGTGGCTGCACAAGATGGTTAACTGGAAACTTTTTACTGTTTAGTCGAAGCGGATCACGCACGTCTGTGAAGTGAACTCTCCTTCAACTTGTTAGAAGTGGCGTTTGTCTTTCGGTACCTACCGGTTATATGGGTTTTCCAAAAAGTCACCCATTCACTCATTCAACTTCTCGCCTAACCACGCGTGTATTTCCGTTAAGCTTGGTATGTTGACCAGAACAGTTCACAATATAATGGAATATGAAAGACTGGAAACACAGTGGTTTGGACGAAGACATCCTTCAAATCGCCCGGAACAACTGTAACGAGATAGATGGGACGTTATAAGTCCGCAATATATCACGTGCAAAACGTTAGTAAAGTTAACAACGCTGTGCAATCAAGAGAGGCTTTTTGGATTGTTCCGTGGGAAACGTTTCTTTTCAGCACCCATTCTCCAATGCGAATGATCATTCCTTGTCTTAGCCAGCACTCGGGGTAGAAAGTGAACCGAAGTGATTTCCGTTATTGGGTAGTAGTGGAAGCATCCTGGGCCGGACGTGAACTTATTTGGATTAGACGATGTGAAAACTTGTCAGATGTTACACATACGGTAACAGAAGTGTTGGCTAATAAGTTAAGATCCCTTCTCAGAAAGTTGAGTAGATCAGCGATCCAATAAAAATACGAATATTTTCACACTACAGGGCGACTACATGGTTCGGCCAAGGCATTGGTTATCAGTTATTTGATTGGCAGGAAGTAGACGATCGGCCTTGATCACGGTAACCAAGATTGAAGCCAAAAAGATTCATTGTAAGAACGTCCACTCTGGATATTGTACTATCTTGTCGACGACACCCCGACACATTACTACAGCCCTGTATGAAACTTCTGACCGTCTCATAACTGTGCGTACCCAGAGTGGTCCGTTCGGCCACGTAACCTTGATCTCATATAGGGTTTTTGCCAACGCAGTGACAAAACAATTCCTAGAACTGCGAAACCTGTAACGTTTTTGTACTTAATATTAGTACTGCCACTGGGACGAGGGCAGCTAAAACAAGATTACATCAGGTAACTCATTAACAGCTTCCAAATAATGATTCTATGCAGCAACTCAGGTAAAAGGTGTTGGCACACGAACAAAAAACTACTACTCTCAATTCATCGCTGTTCAGACGTTTACGGCATTTAAAATACGGTGTCCAATAACGCAAAGCTTCGGAACTCGTGAGGAACTATATAACCCTAAAGGTCATCAGTGGCCATGTGAATGTGTTAGGCTATCAACTAGCCAAACACAACTGACCGACTGGATCACAAAGGTCTACACTCAAATACTTGAGTTTTAGACATTCTGGTGTACACTGAGCATAGGGTATGTGAGTGGAAGCGCAAGTGGTACAGCGTAAGTCACCTGTGGTGACGTTCATGTGCAGATGCCCTTTGACTCAGACCACAGTGAATAGTTAACGGATGCTGTCAATCCTATACGTACTCTGGGCAGCTCGTTCTCCGAAAGTAGGATTGTGACCGTAGATTAGATTGTATGGTTGTTGAAGCGGTAACGTTCTTATTTTGGGCAACCCTAATAGACACTCAAATAAGCATTTCAAGAACATCAAGTGATTGTCCAATTTCTAAGCGTAGTGGTATTCGGCAAATGAAGCTGAATTGAAGAACACGACAACTGACGTATTTTCGGAACGTTTCCAGCGATGGCTTCATTTGTAAAAAATAAATCAGAAGACAAGCATTAACGACTTTGTTAAACATGTTTTTTCGACTGATCTTGTTAATGCTGTTCACCATAACAGACCAACTTTGGAGACTGATTATCAGCCGACTGCCATCTACGGATGGAGAATTCCTCTTGAAATTGTTTCACAATCTGACCATGAACGTCATTTTGTAAACCCAAATTAAACAACCTGCTCTGAGAAAGGTTTATGCAGGGAAAATGTGTGTCGTAGGGTATCACCGACGTTTTGTCATTCAGTGCAAACGGGCAGTGATACGGAGTTCATAGAACACAAGGTAACAATAGAAACCCAAACCGAAAAAGATGTTTGAAGTGGTTGAAGAAACCGCAACGTTTCGTGAGAAAACCAGTTTGTATTGGAGTCCTGCTTTAATAGTATTCCAACTATGGAAGATATCTAGCCCAAACTAGTGACACATCAACGAGAACGAGAATACAGCCATTATATTTGAGCTATTACCTAAAAGCATTCCAGTAACACTGTTGTTTTACCTCTTCCAAACAAAAGGGTTTAGATAATCGAAGATTTTGAAGTGCCGTACAAGTCCTGGACAAAACTTGCTTTCCTCTTCATAGTTGTGCAGCAGTTGGACATCACTGAGAACCACTGATGTACTGTTACTTATCATGATGATGATGACGAGCGGAACAAATCTTTTGCGTTCGTTCGACATCTAGGGTAAATGGTCCTCACTCAAAAGGCTGTAGTCCATGAAATATGAACTCTGTGTTGCAGCTGCCATTGTCTGGGTCAAATCGTTTCGTCATACTCCTCTTGGTGTCTTCCAAATGAATCAGCTCTGCAGAACCGCGGAGATGGTGGGCATCTTGCCCGCATATTGAATACCTGTTCACTAGTCAGATAAAGACGGTAGTGTCGTGAGTACCGTTCAGAATTGCCGTTATGAGTGGAGTAATTTAAAAACCGTCACTAGTTCAGTGTTCGCATTCAACACAATTTCGAATCAGCGAAGCAAATTGAAAGCGATCGATGTATCAAGCCATCTCATTTCTAAGAGCGCGAGTATGTTCTTTAGTCCATCTGAAGTCACTTACAGCGTCGCAATGTGTTTGAACTTAGGTCGGCATAACCGTGGACGGTAGTCAGTCGTTGAAACAAATGCTAACACGTCACTTATCCATTTGCGATATACGACTCAGATTGCGAACGGTGCAGAATGAGTTTACTACCCAATGATACCGAGAAGAAATGCGTTTGGAAACGAGATTATCCAAGAAGTTTATACCTAAAGTCCTGAAACAGTGTGAACGGGTGGTATGATTACTCAAGATAACGCTTGGCTAAATGTTTCATTGATCATCGCATGCCATTTGCTTCTTTCTTGAGGGTTTTCTGCTGGACATATTTCTTGACTCCATGTGTACATATACAAGTAAAAGCCTTATGCTAATCCTTCAATTGTTGAAGAGACAACTCTAGGTTATGGTGAATAAATGGATAGCACGATACGGCATAAATAAATTTTCGATAGGACTAAACTCTTACAACGTGGATTAGCTATTGTTGACCGGAAGTGAATCACCGAGCGCTCAAAAAATGCGCTGCTTTCATGAGCAAACTGTGTTACACGCTGCGACAGTTACCTCATATTAGGCGCCACTGAATCATCATATGTGAACGCTCAGCCACATTCGTTTGTGGATAATGATCTGGTTGCCCGATCGTCTCGAGAGGAGACAGTGATCTCAAATCGGAGAGGTTCCAATCGAGAGGTCATCGATCAAGGTTAACAGGATAACTGCTGTCGTGTCTTTGACTTGTTCTAATTTTCCAATTATGAATAGTATGTGCCCCATGTAATTGTAAAACCCTTATGGCAATGATCGAAAACAGTTGTTCGCATAATTGATGTCATGAATTCCGTGGGAATGTAAAAAAGCGACAAACCCGTTACACTACTTACAAGTAATACCTGAAGCTGATGAACAGTACGGAATTTTGGTTTTCAAGCAGACTGAACATCACCCATGATAGATGGCAGTAGTCGCATGTCTAGAAATTGTTCAGTCGAACCCTTTGTGAGAAAACACTAGACCCGAATCTCTCCCTCATCAGAGCTCGTCATTAGTGCATATCTTTGCCACGGCCGGGACTAGAACTCCAACCGCGCTTCCTTGGGATAACCGTGTTGGCCACTGTGCCGTTGAACCCACATTGGGCACTACCGAACTATAATACGTGAACACTCCGCAAATTTCGCTTGAGTAATGATCACGTTGCCCGATCGCCCCTAGAGGAGAGACGGTAATTGTCCCGTTAACTACGATCGATGACCCTTCGATTAGGACCTCTCTCCGGGTTGAGATCACTGTCTCCTCTCGAGGCGAAACTCGAGTCTAGCGCTTCTCTCCGAAAAGGACTGATCGGAAAAACTGTGGGAATGCAACAGCTGCAATCAATTGTGGGTGGTGTTCAATTCATATGAATAAATGAAGCTTACAAATGACCGCCAAATATTCAACTCAGCTGGCTTAAAAACTTTGCCACCGTTTGTTGAGGACGCGAATACTGGTCTGGTTCTATCTGCACCAATCGAATAACACCTGAGAGGTGTTAATGTTCACTACAGCATTAATATTTGCAGTTCAGTTGATCGCTTGATACCCCTTAGCTACACCTCAGTACAAACTAATCACAGCCTATCGACATTGGTAGCCATCAACCTCAACACTTTTCAAGCATATACGGATGTAAATATGACCCTTAGCAAGTAACGGCAGGGTCCCCATTACGAAATTGCGACGATGAAAGGACATCTCAAAACACCAGCAAGAAACGGACCTATCGGTTCCGCGCGTCAAACACCCCCTAAATGTAGCCAGCCGGCAGCACCGTTCAACGCAGCCTAAGAGTACAGTGTTATCGTGTTGCTTCTCTCGAAGTTCATTCCCGACTGACTGTACCCATATGACTCCTGTCGTCCATTTGTTCAACCTCTTAAGATATGATTTACGTTTCGTGGAGTGTGGTTTCGATGTTTGAAATTAAATGTTCATTTCAGTGAATTGGCTGAACGACGAACGATCAAAACTTTGTGATGCGACCACGTGACAACTTACAGAAGCGATCGAGGCGAGTATATATAGCGAGGTACAAAATGGAAGAATTCATGAAATTGACAGAATTTCGGTATGGATGAGAAAATCCTGCAAAGTGACGGATGATACCAGAACACTCCCGTTGTGCAAACGAGGAAACCTTACGACGCACATTTAGCTGATCCTAAAACTGACATCAAAATTCGAGATACAAGTGTAAGTCACGCCTCTTTTTCTCAGGTTTACAAAAACGTACCGGTTGTTTCAAATCATTTATCATGAGACTGGAGGCTATGGTTCCAAGTGTGTGTATTAGTTCGAAGAGTTTCAAACCACTGCGCGTCGCTTTTACTAGATTACTTGCGAATAACATAATAATCACCAAGTGGGCGGCAAATCCATCCTACAAAGAGTATTGCTCGTAATTCCTGTGAATGGTCTTTACGGAACGAGAGCACTGCACTCTCAAGGAAACCAACAACGGGAGTCTCATACTCGTTGACACAGGCCATCATGGTTAGACTGGAGGGTGTGGTGACCACACAAAAAGAGTTACTCATACCAGGCAGGCCAACAGGTAGAGGTCTGACAAACCACAGTCTCCTGGTCCTCCAGGTTGGGGGTTGGAAGATGGTTGGCATCTCTTCCTGAAAAACGTACCATTTCTGGTAC
>QNGE01000535.1:0-26830 GCA_008508345.1 Paragonimus westermani | reverse complement strand
AAAATAGTTCTGCTGTATGCCCATAGGATAGTGCCTCACTGCCTAAGCACTCCTACGCGGTCAGTAGTGCGACATACAATCCTATGAGTGTAACTGCTTTTCGTCTGACTGCTCCCCTTTGGCCTGTCTGACAAGGTTGCACCTGGAAGGACCGGAGTCCTAGTCAGCATAGCCCGCCGGGTCAAAACAGTACACAAGCCCGACCACCTCGTCAAGTTAGCAGTATAGGTCAAAAACTAGGTTATTCGCCTGCTTTTGAATTCCGACAAAATCCCTAGAAATATTTGAACAGCAAAAATGTTTGACTTTACCTGGAGATTAGAGTAACTAAAAATATAAAATCCTAGTACCTGCCTTTACACTTGGCAAATGCAAAATCAGAACAAAACGTCTGATCACATAAACACAAGCGTCAGTACACATGCGTGAAGTCTAACCCTCCTGAGAGTCTTTCCACGTTGATAACGATTGGGAAAAAACCACCACAGAAACTTCGTCAGATAGGAAACATGTCAGAGGAAACATGTAAGAACGACTACTTTATGTTTATAATAACACCTATATATCAGATTGGATTTCGGGGTATTAGATTATTTTAAATTGAACAAGAACAACGGTCCATCGCAGCCTTTAGGTTCAAACGAGCCGTTCGAATGGCCTACTTCAAAAGGAAGAATCAGACTTGAGTTTCGCATCTATTAAAAGTCATCAGCATTCCGATCCTTGTAGTTTTGAGACCAACATGTTAACCACAACGTCCGTAACTCTACAATAGACATGACCGAACAACAGTATACAACGGCTCAATTACAAACTTGCGAGAATAGTTTTACAATTGTTCGGTCATTTCAAAGGGATAAAACACATTGCAACCAGTCAAATCGAAAAACTCGTGATCGGAAAGCTATGTGTTAGTCAAAGGGTTGTCTGTGAACCACATACGCTGTTGCACCAAGTGCTCGCATACTGATACTGCCGACTCACAGGCAGAAACACTGATTTATGAAGAAAGCACCAAGGATGGAGATACTCTAACATTGTAGTATACGTTAACATATTCAAGTAGGTGACTATAGCCAATAAGGGCAAAAAATCAAAGGAAGTCAGATTTAGGTGTGTAAGTTGAGCGAAGAGTCAACAAGTAAACAGGTGGTTAACTACGGTGCATTCACAAACGTTGTGGGCGGTCTGAAAGGGAGCCAGGGACAATTCGGCATGAAGTGGTTTTTGCTGACGCAGAGTGAGATGGAGACATTTGACATGAATAAGAATGGAAGAATGCTTGTCAACATCAGTGCATATTTTGGCATCAGCAACACGCCAGTGTACACATTGTGCATAACATCGAAATGGTTCAGCCGTCAGAAAGGCCAACATTAATAGAGTAAGCAAGCAAGGCAAGTCAGCACCGTGATCTTTCAGATGATGACTTAGAGCATGCGTGCAACCTGAGAAAGTGATTGCTGATTTCGAGACGGAAACAGAACACCCAGTTTTCTTCGCTAGCAAGATTGTGGGAGCAACCCAACATGTTCAGTATTTAAACTCAATTCACTCAGGAAAATTGTCTAAAAAGATTCGAAAGGATTAACTTTACGACTAAGTAAATCATGTCCGAAAAACAATTCACAGTACTTTACAAACAGGATAACTAGTGACAGACAAAACTTTCCCTATAGCACACGTATTTAAGGTCACATCGAGCTTCCAACCGCGTGAAGTAATTATGTGACTAGTTGCTTGTGATTTTGCACACTTGACGACCATGATATAAAATATTACATAATTGGCCCGATGATGAATAACCGGAGACAGGCTGTTCGTCAAAACACCTTTCACTTCCTCCAATTGGTATCGGTAGGTTTTCGACTGCGGACGTACGGCAGAGGTTACGATCAACGGCTAAGCGAACAAACCATTTCTTGTGTGAGGATACCTGTTACATTAGTTACATCTTGATCTGAACAGAGCCATGCCGTGATTAGGAAAAAACAGGTCAACAGTACACCTAATGTGATACAAACCCACTTCGATGTTCCAACGTCTGATTATCTTCTACGGTTGCACTGAAAAATGATAGGGCAGTTTTCAATACGGCCTTTGGAATTATTGTGGCAGGTGGACCTGGATATCAGGTCAAGATAGATCAAGAAAGGTTAGGAGTTGATCAAGTGGAAGTGGAAGTGGCGACGTATTTTAAGTTGTGACTCAAAGAGCGCTCAGGCTGTGGACAAGGTGAACGAAGATACAGCTATGAGTTATAACTTACGCAGTTGTACCTCCCGAGGAAACAACCCCTTGAGCCAGTACACAGTATACTGTCTGAGTTGCAGGGCGGCATTTAACCGTTCCGAATTCACACGCAGTTTCGAATACCCCAGCTCCGCAATATGCTCTTCGTCAGACAGATCGACCACAGCTGGATCACAACGACCTGAAAAACAATGCAATATTTTATGAAACGAATAAGCGGGTTTTGAACACATACCAATGATAGGCTGTTTTGATATCAAGACTACATACATGCGCTCTCATCACGCGGACAATGTTTACCTGGAGTTCGAGAAAACAGCACAAGTTAATTCGACAATGAACAGCTACGATTACAATTTATCTCCCAAATGTTGAGCCTCACCGTAGAGAAACAGAAAGTGGTGGGAGCTAACCTGTCGTACGACTCTCTCTCTCGACCAGCAATAATATGAACGAGGTTTTACATCACATGATGTCTGTTGCCACGTGACATGTGAAGCTACACGAAATCTGACGTCACAACTGATCAAACTTAGACAGACCGGTCAGTAACAGAGATTGGATAAATGCGAAGTTCGAAAAAAATGGTCCCGATTCTACGGTCACTTACAGGACCATAATTAAAACATAGCCTGTTGCTGTCGCGAATCGTTCCTATCGTCCGCTAAGGAGTATGTACTCTGTGGCCTCTACCGCATCGCACAGAACCACGGATCACTCAGTGAAGCGACATCATATCAGACACGCAGTTTGTGATCGATCAGATAAGCTTATTTGGAGTTGGCTTCCATTGGACGAATAAGGGAACACCACTTTCAACGAAAAAAAAAACAGATATGTTTCGAGTGGGTAAATCAAACCACGAGATTGCTTAACTTTACGGATTTTTCGAAACACGGTAGGAAGATGGATATAGCGCTATATGGAAATCCGAGATATGAGACGTAGAAAAGAAAGTGTAGAAAAACCACAATAGAAAGGGACAATCGACAGAAAAATTGTTCACAAACAGTTTCAACGCTGTTACCACATGGCGATTATCCAGGGGTGAACCGATTCGCGAGCAGAACATACAGGATCAGAATGTGTGAAAGACAAGTATATCGGGTCTCAGTGTTCACAGAACGAAGAGAACAGTGATTATGATGAAGTGCGAGACACCGTCTGGTCACTGAGGCAGTAGGTCAAAATAGTCCGAGCCAATGATACTGAGAACAGTCTGAATATTGCTCCGGTTAACTCGATAATTAGTTAATGCGAAACAGATGAATGTTAACGAAGGTCTATGCAATGGCCAAAATTCGACACCTCACATCTTTCAATTTACTCTTGAGCAAGTGGATCAGACGAAGAGCGGAGGCTGAGTTGATCTCAAGGTTCGAATCAAGAAGGTTTGTCACAACCGCGACGATTATAATCAGCGAAATTACTGGTACGATTGTTTGTAAATATCTGCGATCTGTAGACAGTATATTGTCCTGAGTCGACCAGTTGAGACCAGTCCATTCGAGGCACCATAATCCTGGACATTAAAAAATGACCCGTCACTAGTACATTTGCATCTCCTCAATGTGGCATCTTAAAAATGCAGGACTTTTAGAAAATACTCACTTGGACCATTTTGTGGTCTTAAAATATAACAACCTGAAGGACAGCCTGTTTCAAAATAGTACCATCCTTATTTTCGATGTATTCCCGCACTGTTCATGTGCGCACGACTGAGATAGAGATGTTGGTCAAACAATATATCTGCTCGGACCAATTAATCACCCTTATATCGGTTGTATTTTGATATCGCCTTAATTCGAAGGTTAGATAAATGTATGGTACTGAGAGTTCTCTGACGTTGAGTGGATGAACGCAGACTAGGCTAGCTCCTGACCCACCGCAGCCAGACTGTCTAGAAGTGTTGAGTGGTAAATATAAGAGCTATTCATAATTTATTCAGGTTCGCTTACGCATCCAACTGATAAGCAATGGGAAAGGGTTACAGATTTTGTGGGAAAAAATGTCAGAACCACAAGCTACACAAATCCAACCAGCCAAATCTGCGAATGTCTTTTGGAAAACTGTCTAAAATATCATCTCGACCTGGGTTGCTATCAGGGAATACGTAGAAAGTGGGTTTTCGCGAAGCAAATGTCACTTGAAGGTGGAATAAAAAACCGGCAAAGTCAACAAAGCTGTTTTTTATTGTTTGTATGAATGCGTGAAAGGTGCGATGGAATAACTCCAGTAAAATGTTATTGGTGAAAAAAAGCAATGAACTTCGAAAACACACTTAACGTATAGGATTTTAAGGCACTCCGAGGGTGGTTCCGTTGTTAAATGTACTTAAAGTGAGTCTGATCACCTACATTAATTTCCTGCATACACGCGGCAAGAATAGAGATGTTCCACAGGCTGTGGTTATGCCTGGTGTTCTATTGGATTATGACGAAAGAGATGTTTCCAATGTTGACAAGACCGCAGTATACTATCGCAGTTTACCGAGAGAAACGTTGACAAGAAGGATTTTGGAAGTGATGATGATAATATGAACTGTTCAAGATCAAGCAACCGACCTAATGTTCCCCTGGAAGAGCCAACGTAACATGAAAATAATTGTTTCAACTAGCCCTAATCTGATGGATTACACTAATGAGCATAGCAGTTTAACGACGAAAGATGACCTTAGAGAGAAGCAGACTGAATAAATTTACTGCTTTTTAGCTTTCTTTTATATCAGTGCTAAACTTTCGCGGAAAAGGCTGCCAATATCAACGAAGTTACAAACGTAACCTCACACAAATAGCCGCAGTTCTGATTTGAGTCGTTGCCAAGATAGGCACTACTGATAAGCTATAAGAAGAGCGAAACTCGAGTCTAGTGCTTCTTTCGAAAGAGGCTAACTGTAAAGTCTACATGAATACGAAAAGTACGATAAAGTGTGTGATATCCACGCTCAAAGTAACCAAATCCCCAATAATCCATCAGTTACACAGGTGAATAAAAATCTGATGCTTGGTTATCGGCAAATAGCCTAGTTCACCTAACTGACTACTTACCACGGTGGCCGCGTGAAACCGTTTTAATCACATCACTGACAAACAGCAGTCACGTTCATCGATTGCGCAACCGGACAACTCTCCCATAAACCCTCTTTTGGCGGAATGCAACGAGTAAGTGCCACCTACTCAACATGTGGAACAATTACGTGCCTATGTGTCCCAATGATGATACAAAGAGCCACTTCTATGATCAGCTGTCCGCCACAAACCGGTAGGGGACCGGTGAATAACCAACTGGTTATTCTGGTTGACTTGAGTGTTCTAGTTGGACGCGACTCGACAGCCTTGCCAGGAGTCCTCGGACTTGACAGCATTGGTTCGATCAACGATAAAAGTAATCGTCTGCTCCACCTGTGTGCCACTCATGAGCTGGTTATTACAGACATCCAATTCCAGCTAGATGCGAGTGACATCACGGCGTGGATCCACCCACGAAGCGATCATCATCATTTTGCTTGATTACGTGGCTGTGTGACAGCGCTAAATTCGTGAAGTGCGTATCGCACAAGTGATTTACAGGACTGAATGTAGCGCAGATCACGGACTGGTCGGAATCAAACTGTTTATCCATACATACAAGCCTGTTTATTGTAGATCATCTGGAAAACAGCAGACGTTGGATGTCAAACGATTACAGAACTGTGTGACAAGGACTGCCTTTCAACTTACGGTTAACGCCCGTTTGTAAGACTCCCGTTTATCCGCCAAATCTGAGGGTACATCGCAACAGCTCAAACAACAGATCAAGGTGACAGCCACCAAGACGATCGGTATCAAACGCCAAAAACGTCCGGACTGATTCAACCACAACAACCCGGCTATCTTCAACTTGATATGAGAGAAGAATGCAGCGTTTGTCGCCTCCAAATGGGATCGGACAATGGAGACAAGAGGACGAAATTCCGGAATACTCACCCTCAACTGGACGAATGTGTTTGCGGAAACAAGGACGACGGGTGGGGAGAGCAAGGTAAGTAGATGCAGAGCTGTGCCGATCGCGGACAGCACAAACGGTTCTGCGGTCCGCTCAAGTCCACTTTCGGTCCATCTGTCCAGTGTACCAAAGCACTGGTTGACATGGACACTGGTGTTCGTGAATCCGACTAAAGGGCATCATGAAAGTCTAGCGCAAACACTTTGGNATCTGTTAGCAAAAATCTTGCTAAACCAACTAAATGCGTACGTTTTAAAGGCCAATGTTCCCGAGGAGTAACATGGATTCCGATATGACGTCCACTGCTCGACAAGTCCAGCAGAACTGCTCTGAAGACAAGGTGCCTCATGCATTTTAGTGGATTTCACCGAGACGTTTGATTCAGTCAACTGTTAGACATGGTGGACAGTGTTTGGTAAGCCTGGACGTTCCAGGTAAATCCCCCAATTCAAATAGTCTGTCGCACATTAGTATGAAAACGAAGGTGCAATCGTATGGATCGACCTCTAAAGATTTTGATAGCGCCACTTGTATAGAACAGGACTGTGTCTCAGACCCAACTCAACCCAGTTTATAGTTGACCACAATGCTACCAGTTGCTCTACAGAACTCGGACGATGGTATGAAAGTTGAGTACTGCATGAATGGACGTCTGACGAATAGTCGACGTTACAGCACCCCATATTGGTCATATACTTTGACAATACGCTGTTGTTATTTGTATACAGAGACTAGGAACTGGGACGTCCAGGGACGATCCTCAAGACTAAGACATCCAAATTTGGACTACATCACAATACGGTTTAGACGCTCTCTTTTTATCAACCTTCTCTAAGCGGCGGTACTGTGCCTATGCTTGGAATCCGCATCGATAGAGATGTGGTGGATAGATGCACAAGCTACTGCTACGTAGTTCGACAGATCTATCCGTGGACGACGAATTTCGATGTCGTGTGTGGTCAAGGCTAATGGTGCTTTCGGACAACCTGAAAGACGCGTCTAGAGGAACCGCAGACGGTGAACGTTAAACTTCTGGTTAACCGCGCCACAACGCTGATGTACGGTAGTCAAACGGAAAAGGTATCAAAGGAATGTGCGTTATCTCGGCCGTTCTAAATCTGCAGAGTCTAAGATGCATCTTGGGTATTTGACGATCCAGCATGGTTCTGAATATTGACGTAGTTCATCGAGCAGACATGAACATGATCAAAGCCACACTGATGCATAATGAACCTCATTTTCTATAATACGTCCGTAGATTCTGAAACAGCCGTTGTACGAAGACCTGTAACCAGATAGGCGAAATCCGTGTGACCACATGCTTTAATACTAATGTTATCCCAGTAAGTGTTTCATGTTGAAATAGCGATTTTGTATCATGAGAGGACTGTCGTCTGATAGTTCAACGAGCAATCATTGCGCGACTGTGACTTCAGGCCAGCGCGACGCAGAGAAACTGCAGGCGCCATGTGTCATAGTGACATGACTTTATGACGGCGCAACGACTGCGGCTACAAATGTGCTGGCCGTCTCGGATTAGTATAATATCAACATGCTCATATAGTACGCTGTCAGCCAACGACGGACGAGTGTACTGGGCGCAATTAGGATGTCTATTTTTCTTTTATATCAACCATCGATCGCCATCGTTTGTTGAATCATCTGCCCTCCCTTTGAGAAACTGGGCACAGGCGGTCTTCTAACTTTTTTCTTCAGTTTCGTTGGTACATTGCATGCTGAATGTCTTGCAAGTTTTTCTGTCCAACTCTAACTGTTTGATTCTTTTCTCCTTCCGTCTGCAGTGCAGTAACACATACTCATACAGCGAGCTACTTCTTTCCACATATTTCCTTTATCATTCGTTCCGGTACATCTTTTAACATTTTAATCCCTTTACCTATTATTCGTGAAAAATAAGGGTTCCACTTTCATACTAGCCTACAAACTGGCTAACCAGTATTGACCAGCCGGATCGTATGTCTCCGCTCACACGCCTCCTGATGTTATTCTTTCGGGTTTGCACCGAATAAGTGATGTGTGCGTGGATTGTGGTGGAACGTAAGCCATTTGTGATTAGTGTAATACACAGGCGTCTTTTGGCTTCAGTCCATGTAACACGCCAATGCGAAACGGATGCCGCTAATAGTATGTGGTGAGATGCAGGAGAATGTACCTAAACACCTGAAATTTACTGTTGGATCGCGTGGGTTCACGTCAGTCTATTCTCTCAAACGAGTCTCGTCAACTTATCGTTTTTTGAGGAAGCAAATGACCTCGGTTGACAGTCTTCCACAATCAATCAGCCAAGGGGGCAGAAGGACGACTTACGCACTGAATGGTATCGCAGGAAATATTCACACGAACAGTACCCGCAGAACCATAAAAAGAACGATCCACAACGCCGGTAAGCTCTTAGGGCGACAAGACTGGCACAAAAATATGCACACAATCCAACATCTGAAAACCATTCACATGACTGAGCATGTGCACCACGGTCAGTTTCATTTTTTCTGGTGTGTGGAATGATCGCAACCACACAGTGTCTGATAAACTCTCGATAGAAGACAGACTGAAACCGCCCGAAGTCAGCTGCGTCAAATATTCGTAGATTTACAGACCTATTATGTTTCAGATATGTAAAGTTGTAGGATCCAATTTATATGGAGAATGGGCAACCAGATTAGGCCCCATGGTTTAGGAGGGCATTTTAAGAAAGGCTGCATATCAAACGAGGAAGATGAGCCTATACAGACAAACTTTTCCCGTCATAAGTCGCACGTACTAGCCCTTTGGACTGCTTTATTCAGATCTAGTTTAGAAAATCTCATTTATTCACAGACTACTTACTAATGAAACGTTTATCAAAAACCACAAAATATAGCACTAGTTACGCGTTCCAAAGCGTGCGATTTTTAACACTTAAAAGTAAGTAAACAGCTTACGATAACAACAAAGGTTTACCTACAGTCCGTGAAAGCTAGTTAAGCCGCACAACCACATTGTACGCCCATTTGATCAACATACTATCAACCGAGAATTCAATCACAGATCGTACCTGTGGAGTACATCGTATTGCAGTGAAACATTAAGATTCGATACCAACAGAAAATTCTCTCTCAACCACAAGCAACAGTATTATGCTAGGTTGTTCTGCTACTACGATTTCAGGTACAATATAGGCCCGTTTGTCGCCACTGAGCGGCAGTTTAATGTCCACTTTCTCCGTCTAAACCGTGGTGAATTCAACTACTGATATCTCTACCTAGACGTCACTTTCGACGATCCATATCGGAAATTTGCTACCATATAATACGGTTGTGAGCAATCGAAATTCATTGGCTAAATAAGCAAGTCAGCAAATGCTCCGAGCGCCTTTGTGAACAGCACCTCAACTAACATTCTTATTGGTAAGAGGTCTGCAAAATGTGAACTGATCAGCCCTGATTGGTCTCCGATGCGTGATAATTGCAACTACAGAGACGAAACGTAGAAACTGTGGGCATGTCTGTGTACACTTTAGAGCGCAGCATCAATATCTAACTATCCGTAGCTACTCTCTCCACTATCTGCGTGAATAAACTGGCCTCCTATATTCAGTCCCATTTGTGGATTACACAACTTCGCTTATCACTGTTTAGTAATAAACAACAAATACGAGACGTTAACATGCACCAGTTTTGTCCACATTGCGCATTGTGCAAAGTTTAACCCACACCTTTACCAACACCAAAGAGTGGTCACTGTAGTGTGGAGCGTTGAAACACATGCAACCAGCAACACAAAACCAAAGAAAAGGGTGCACTCGTGGTAGACCGGACTACAACGATTTCTCCACGATTGCTACCACTGAGCTGACCAGAGCAGATAATGAAGTGGTAATTTAAACGAATACAATGCTGACGATATACTCAGGTTGACGAGTCAGCATTGTGAAAAATACGAGACCCAAGAAGGCTCTTGAAAATACATCGAGTGCACAAACTCGTGCAACATTTGAACCTAGGTACTGTTTCAAAAAGACGTATCGACAAACCGTAAAAGTCATCCTACAGACAGCCCGGAATGTCCCACGCTGCCTCATTGGTATTCCACCGACAAATATCGCGTTTGTCCGATTACAATTCAAAACACGAACTGATCACAGATGATGGACACCACTTGGTTTCCAAGCTATAAAGCCACAGCATAGATATGTGGTGTTTTGACCTCGTTTCATTTACTCAACATGATCCGTAATTTCTACGTCTAAAGCTCACGGTAATCTTCGGAGAGGAAGCATAAAAGAGGTGGGTGTTTCCAAGAGTTAGTTTGTTACAATATCGGGAGAGGTGAAGCGTGCAAATAAACTGTGTTTATTTGCAATCGGTAACGGTATGAACTTTACAGAATCAGTATTTAAAAGGATGTGTCAGTTGTATTGCATTCAAAGATATCAGCGCACTGTACAGATGGTCATGAAAACATTTTTTCAATAGGAGAATCTGTTTACCGTTTGTGCTAAATGTGCCAGCGATGTATGCAATGAGTCATTCTTCGTTTCAAGAGAGACAAACTTCTGGACGGAGAACCTTTGGTTGTTCCTGGCATTAGTCCCGCCATAGTTATAGTGCAGATTTGCAACAAAATGGTCAATACACTTAGAAACAACCCATTACAAATCAACAAATTATATGCCATTACACACGGTGCTCGATAGGGCGAATGAGCAGGTTCCGTGACTTGCCCACAAAGTCATAACGAAGTGTCGATGGCATACAATAGATGTAATCTGAGTTGGTTGACACACGAGAGTTGATTGAGTAAATAAGATCAAAGCACCGTGAAACAACAGGCTACAGAAGTTAACAGGACGGGAATCAAGCGACGTCCACAATCCATCACTGATCAGTCGGCTGAAACACAAAAGTCTCAGAAGTAACACCTCACCTGGAACTCGACGGAAAACCGTTCAAGTTGTAGGTAGAATAATCAGACAAGTGTAGACTTGATTCCACATACCGAGGAGTGGTGATAAACGGCTGTCATCACAGGGGAATTCGAACCAAATTGGGGTCAGAACTGTACTTCATGATCGGATCTGGAGGTAGTCATTCTAAGCTCATATATGCCTAGAGAATATTCACGGGAATAGACGGAATCAGTCTTACTAAAAGGATGGTCCTTCTTAGGAGAACTATTCAAGGAGAGACTACTCTCCACACATGGATGAGCAACATGTGGATACGTCCGCGTTGTACAAAGATCTTCTGATTATCTATGTCTTACATTGCATAACCAGTCTGTTCGTAATAAGGAAACAGGAATGATGGACGGATAACTCATTACACCATAATCTGACATTTAGATGATATCTACGTTCAAAATTCATACCAGGGCTTTGGGTTGCGGAAAGAAATCCATAAACGTGGGAAAATATCATGATATTTAGCAGAGGGACGTTTCAGCTCAGCTGACCTGCCTCTATGTAAGCGTCGAAACAAATAAAATTCTTGAACGCGAGGACCCAAGACTACTTCTAAGTGACATTTAGCCTGGTGTTGAGATGTCACTTTTGTACCATGTTTATTCACCGCATTAGCCCTTGAAGATATAAAGATACGAACATATGGTATACCAAGCAGTGTTTTTTTGATAGTCTCATTCCGATGTTCACACGGAACACGCGGAACGGTAACAATAACACTGACCTCTAGAAAGTGAACCGAAAAAGGTTTGGGAACCACCGGCGTAGATACGCGTGCCAAAGTGCGAAGCAAAAGGTCTGTAATCGAGTTACAATAATAACAGAACAGCACAACTAAGAGAACGGGGGCTGTTACTGGGTTAATTAGCAGGGGGGCGAATGCGATTGACTGTTGTATGAAGGTCGACCACCAACTGCATAATCAGAGAGTATACAGCCTTCCCGTGGCGGGACAAGTCGCACAGCATCGAACGCCGATCGAAACGGAAAGTGCAGTCTCAAAGAATAGTTCATGTTCCGGATGGAGGAGCTAGGGTTGGGAGACGGTGTGGTATCATCATCATCATCATAAACACCAGTGCATCGGTGGTTCTCACTGATACTTAACTGCCAGAGTGTGGCAATGAAACTGATGAACACGCGAACACAGGATAGGCTAAAAATGAACCGACAGTTTATCAAGGTCGGCAACAGTTCACAAATCGAGTTGAAAAAGCGACAAATATGCTAAAAGCGTTTCGTTTAAGCGCACTAACATACTGACACGTGACTTACTGTTGTCCCGCACAAGCATAAATCGGAGAGGCAAGCGCGCCGTGACAATATCGCTTAGACATAAGCTGAGGTCCAACTTCTTCCCTGGTCCAATTGAAGGGTTTATGATGTCCGGAGACGATGAGCACGATGGTTCGCCAGCACCACCACCCACTGAAGATGGCCAACACTCCAGATGATACTCATAGCCCCCATGTCGAGGCAAATCGCGACGACGTACCACATGTTCCAGTACGTCGCGTAATGGGGCGTTAGCACGAAACCGATAGGTGCTGATACCCTGAGCTAGAAGACTAGGGACGATGAGTCGGGGGGGAAAATAAACCGACAAACACGATCACTACGTTGAATGGGGGTGTAAAACAACTGACAAAGATGTGAACAGACCCAGTGAACGCAAGAATGGTAAATCAGTGAACATTATCATGGCTGTATTGGGTGACAGAACCATGTTTGAGTCATTTGTGTAACAAGATACAAAGCGACTACAGATTAAGCACGCCTCATGAAAAACCGCAAATTTCCCATTCCCAGGGAAGTTATGTTCGACGAACTTCAGTATGAAGCGACAGACCTATAATAATCAACTAATGGTGTATACTCGTGTTTGAGTTGTCGACAGAACTCAAATCTTGCTTACCACAGCGAGTACAACTCAGTTACGGACTCACACAAACCTGTTGTGTAGCTGGAGATTGATGCGGCTTCAGTAAAACGTAGCAAACGCGTGGGCCTCCGCTACTTGTTCACAAGGAGTGAATTCAACCGAGCTGTGTACCCAGTGCCTAGCACGTACTTCATTATCGGGCTGTGGAGACGCCAAGCTCTTGGCGGATGGTAACCATTTCCACAAGTGTTCGTATACAGTTACGGAAAAGCACACATCAGCTCAGCTGATGCATGCTGTTCCCCAAGCACATTCACAGTGGTAAGAAAATCTTGATATACATTTCTAAAGGTCAGGTGAAGCGCGCATTAAAACAATAAACCAGTTACCGTTGATGATGTGGATAAAACTTAACGCAACCGATAATACTGATGAGTAGTCGGGGATTTGGTTTATTTACAACTCGAACATCACTCACATCTGATCGCAGCGTTCGCATCCAGATAGACTTTCCAGCCAGCCGGTGTCTTTCGAAAACAAACACTAGACTCAAGTTTCGCTCTCATTAGAGCTCATCAGTAGTGCATATCCTTGCCACGGCCAGCATCTGAACTCCGGCCACGCTTTCATGAGGCAACCGTGTTGACCACTGCGTTATTGGCCTCACATTAGGCACGACTGGATTATCACATTTGAACGCTCGACTACTTTCGCTTGTGAGCAAGGATCAGGTTGCCTGATCTTCTCGAGAGGATAGACAGTAACTGTTCTGTTAATTCCAATCGATAACCGATAATAGTTCATTTTCTGTTTGCCTTTGGAGGAAGCAAGCCACATTTTCTGAAATGAGGATGAACGGCTGCGTGGCTGAACATACTGCGATCCGGACTGCAACAGAGTGAGATCTTGAAACAGCAGAATAATAGCGACTCTAGTGGAAATGTTACCAATCTGGTGGGTCGAACGTGAGCATACATTAAGTTTGTATGTAAAACTTGCATGCTCATAAGTTAGAGTCAAACGTCAGTCACTAAACTACTGCGCTCGCAACAAATTGATTATTACCCGCAAACCGCATTACCAATCAGCATATGAAAAGTGCGATAAACAGTTAATAACATCCATCTGGGAAAAATTTTCACTTCAGACACGTGCCTCTTATGCTACCTCACTGCAGGACTCGTACAGTTGTAAACGTGAATAAGATCGGACAGAAAAAGCGACGCGACGCTCAAATAATGACCACGCCCCAAGCCATGAACACAAGTGTGGTTCAGATTTGTCAGTATTGGCTAGGCGTATGTCATGTGTTGGAGACCCTGTGATCTGCAAATTCGACGGCTAGAGACATTGTCAGATATAGCACCGAATCTAAACCACCGGGGCCAGACTAGGGAATTAAATATACCCTGAAAGTGATGACCGCCAATTTCTCCTCATTATAAGTGCCACAGTTTTTGACGCTGCGTTTATTTCTGCACCAAGATTTGCTAAATATACAAGTACATTACTAATGAATATTCAAGGATTGTGGCTGACATACGTTGAACACAGCTCGTATTCCACTCGCAAAACGTTAACTGCTTTCCTTCAAAACAAACACGTGTTATCAGGAAATCACTGGTAGGCGAGGGTGGAACAAAATTCAAACGTAATCGGCTGGTTAGAAGCTAACGGAGCCATGTTCAATGCGCTCGGCTCACAAGCACGAGAACCAAAGATAGAGCCTCTGATTGCTCCTGTCCAGTCAGGTGAAACATTCGTAAAAACACAAGTGAGTAGAGTTCAATTCAGAAGCAAAACCACTCACATGGTTACGTAAACCAGTGGATACTCCGCAACCTGAGTCTCGTTCAACTGCCAATTGGGTTGTTCGACTATGGCCAGCGCGTCAAACTGGTATTTGTGAATAGGATCAGACGGTTCCAACGGCGGAAAGTCCGCATCCAAATCTTCATCAGGAGAATCAAGCATGTAAACTGAGACACGATCCACAAATGCACTGCGAAAAACAACGTGGGAGATTGACAGAAGTGGTTTGCACGTCCAAAACGAGAGCATTCTCTATTTACCAGAAACAAGGTCAAAAGTCTTACTCAGATGACCAGCCTGTGAGAGAAGAGACTGCAACGGAAAGTCCCGTTAATGGTGTCATGATATCGATAACATGAAAGTTTCAAGTATGCAGGTCGAATACGACCTATCCCCTGCGTCCCTATCAAATGGTAAAGCGACCAGTTGGTATTGAAAATCACTACAAGCGACGAACGTATACGGTGACTCCATATTTCAACAAATATTCTCGTCAACAAATCAACCATAACCACTTTTTAAAACGAACGAACAATCATCATCAGCATAGACAGCAATATATCAGTGGTTCACACTGATGCTCAACTGCCATACAATCATGAAGAATAAAAGCAAACCCTGTGTAGGAAAAAAGGGAGAAAAAGAAGGGGATGGGAATGGACTTAAACACTAAAAACTAGCTACGTCTATACTCAAGCATACGAAATCAAAATGCCTACACCCTGTAAACAAACAACCGAGCTCCAAGTGAGAGTAAGGCATCATCACCAAGACAGCTTCCTTAAGGCTTTCACTGCCGCACGTCACTTCACAGTCAACCCGGACAAACAGTGACAACATTCACGCCACTGAGCTCGGTTAGCCGTCATCTGACCTAGCAACAATGCATTTAGAAAGTTGAATTTTGTCTGACTAGCATCCATGCAATATGAATTAGTCTCGAAAACAAGAAAAATACGCTCGGTTAACTTATTCGATCATCCCAAGATACAACGCCTACAGGTTAATGCGCTGATTCAATGCTGTCCGGTCCAGTAGAGAGTCGGTATTTTAAGACCGGCTATGTGTCGTTACGTGGTCGATGATACAATATGCCTTCTACCTACTCAATACTCTCTCCCTGCAAACCAAAAAAATGGATTCTGATTTACAGACTGCCAGTAGCTAAAGTTAGGTACAACTGCACTGCTCGCGCTAGAGTTCGATCGTGCCTTGTACATTCAAAGACTTATATGCTTTGTGTTCAGACAGGATTAACGTCGTTAAAATCGCCAGTTCTAGAGTCGTCCGAGCACGATACAGAATCACGGTCGGGATGTTTAGCAATTTCAGATAGTATTGAGCTAATACATGATGTTTATACCACAATCTTTACAAAAAACACGACTGGGATGAATGTCAATTCAGCGAATCATATCAGATTACATTAGTGTGAATCAACTTGTTTTGTTCATTCCAACGCCGGAACACGAAGGACTACCGCATTTACGCACTTCAAAATGGGCAACGGGCAAATTGATTATATAGCCATGAGAAGTCTCTCGGAGCCTATTTTGGCTGACATTTTTATGACATCTTGAAAAGCGAGCGCAAGAAACTATCTCTAAGACAGACTAATTTATTCGATACGTGGAAGACGTGTTGCTTGCGAGTAACAGTAAGAAACGAGCCGATGACGTCCTGGCGGTAGTATACGGACTGCACGTCAACGTTGCACGAAATTCTGAACACGAATGATTATTCTCTTCTGCTTTTGGATATGCACACTATGCATAAAATTGACGGTTCGGTACTCCTCTCAGTTTCCCGAAAATACGTGGGCAATACATACATCTTAATAACTGTGTGCCAAGGCATTATAAAATAGGCATTGTTGTTCAGTAGAGCAAGAACGAATTGCATTCAGGACATATACCAGAGAGAACTGCATGTACATAATCAGATTCTCTTGAACAGTCGGTAATCACAATTAGTGACCTTTAAGTTCTTCAAAAAAAGTTACCCAAACAAACAGTGGTGTGTTACCGCAGCTGAGAGTACTTTTTTCAGCTGCCGTACAAAAAAGATGGTGTCAGTACTTCACTGCAAAGCCGATTAAAAGCCACTGTACTACCACAAATGTATTAAGGTCCAACACAAATCGGATTCTAATTCCACCCCTAGAACCGTTGTTGCCTTCGTCTGTCAGGTCTCGCGTTATTGGCCGATTTTCCGTGTAGCTTTCATGCCGACTACATTGGCATGACGGATCAGTAACTGAAATTTCGGGTTTCAGGAAGCATTCCAGTGTGGACGAGGAAGCATGTGACGCAAGTACCGGCTGACCGCATGTGTTAATACAGCGACCACCACACAGACCACTGGCATCAGCGATCGCTCATCATCTCCTGAAGAGCCGTCATCAGGCATTCACAGGTGTTTATGCATCTGGTAAGCCCGTTTGGTGCGTTATGAGGCGGTAGCCTTGAGACGCTGGTGCACTATGTGTGCAGAAGAATGCTTTTTGTAGTTCAAAGCTACCATGATAACGCCACTAATAATTCATAAGCACGTAACAGCTTTTCCCCCTTTGTATATTCAGTTTTGCATTTAACCTCCTGTTTTCCGCTTTGTAACTTCCTGTTCTGAGGTACGCACTTGATAATATGCAGAGAAATTTCCCCGGCTGTAAATCGTGCACAGTGACACTTCTGAGTGAAATGTTCGCTAAAAACGATCTCTTCTATTGGAAAGAAATAGGGAGCCGCGACCTGGATTGCTCAATTGCTCTATTGCAGATAACCACTTTCGCAAAACAGTTATTCTCATGAGAATATGCTTTTTACAGTCACCGTATGGTACTGAAACGCAAAACTGTGTTTCTCTGCTCGAACGTTCGGTGTGCAGTTGAAGAAGGTGTTAACGAAGAGCAGTCACGAGCACGGTAGGCTGGATGTGACTACATGTCAGAAGTCAGCCATGCGCATACACAGTGGCAGTAAGGGAACGGAATGGGTAGACTATCTGGATATTTCAGGACAATCAATCATAGAAAGCAAATAAATAACTTATGCCGTTCGTAACCAAAAGCAACCCACCTGATCACACTTACAGTAATATGCTTCTAAAAAGGTAGTTTGCAAAACTTTCCGATTAACATTGTGAAGTGAACAAATTACCTACCGCATCTACAGTTTTAGGTCGTTACTCCCATTCATTCGTCGTCTCTTTCATATTCAATGTCTCCAGTATCAAGGTGGTTCGTGAAAGCTGCAGAACTTCAGTGACCGTTCGGATTGATTTTTCACCTCGACGCATCAAGATAAACAAACAGCGCATCTGTGTAACTTGTGTTGTGAGCCTACTGCTGAGGATTGAAATGATGACTCTATTAGACTATCTAATCCACGATTGTGCACGATGATATTGGGGAGCCGTGCGGTTAACGTGAACGACTTTATTTCTCAGCTAGGACTACCTCCTCGCCAAGTCACACTAAGGGGGCATAGATTGCACAGTACTGTACAGCCTTGGACAAAACAGGCGGTCAGGGCCTAAACCGCAAAGAACATCACTCGTGGCAACGGTTTCTGGAGTAGCTCGTCGATTTAGACGAAACCAAAAGACGCCTGCGCACAAACGGCACAACAGGTAGCTTGTGATGTACCACAAATAGTGCTGCTCACACATCTGTATCCGGAGTAAACCTGTCAGCACTGTTCAACCGGAGAGAGAGAGAGAGAGGCTTTAAGGGCAAGACCTACGCTGGCAAGAAAGACCGAAAAGTCACAAGAACTTCAGTATAGAAGTATACATTAGTACTTACCGTGTGGGAAAAGAAAGTAGTCCGAACATTTAAACTTGTACACAGAAGCAAATAGAACCCCAGCATATAGTGCAGTATAAAGGCTCAAAAGGAAAGGTGGCAAGCTACCATGTCCCCAGTCTGTGAAAAAAGAGAGCAAACGGTTTATCAGAAGACGGAGGTTGACTGTAGATACGGTAGATAAACAAGTGAATATGGCCTAGCCGCGTCTAAAGAAGTCGTCATCCCATTGTTGACAGTGCGTCGTGAGCGCGCTGATGGTCAACTAATTCGAGGAGGACAGCGCGACCTATGATGACCGTAGTCCCTTTGTGTACCGCGTATTTGAATTCATGGCCTTACAACTGCTACTCATTGAACCTTCGGAAGTCTGTCCGAACTGTACTTCTTCAGTCGAAATAGACATAGCAGAAATGCTCAATTTTCACATGAACCTGTCTCACCTAAAACCGTTCCGCCTCCCTGAACACCACATCCCGAGTTGCTCACAGGGTTGAATAAAAATGACTGACGATACAATCAGTAAGACTTCCCCCTGTCGTTCGGAATATTCACTCACCGTGGACTGACGAAACTATTACCAAATGCCTTTGCTGTAGGCCATTATAAGAGATCGAACCATTGAAGATGTAATCTAAAACCCAACCTATTCCACCAAGTTGAACAGGCAGCAGTTCGCGCACGGGAAGAACAAGCAGTATTTTGAATTGTGGGGATGGTCACAATCCACTATACGTGTATTCCACTATCCAGAGTTCTGGGGCGAGAATGTCTCATCAATCAGCCTTCCAAATTTAAACTGATCTTCGTTTTTCTTATTTTTAACGGTAAGAATGCACTGTTTCATATATTTGTAATGAATCCAGTGGAATAATGACCGGATGATTGGATAGCATTTAGCACAAATAAAGTACTCGACCAGTAATGAGAATTAATACGAGCACCAAACTGCTTCATTCTTTCTGGGTGAGTGGACAAGCAATCAGTGTACGTGTAAGAGTGCACCAGATGCGAGCAGCCGCAGCAGCAGGGGCGTTGATTAAATATTCAAAATCCAGCAATACCAACAGAATTTTTACAATAGGCTTACTGTTTCGAGCAAACTATGCTTGAGAGTTTACTAACATACTTCAGGTGACTTATATAAAAATTGCATGACAGACGCGAAACTATAACAAGTTTTTTGGATGAGACTGAATAAGACATCCGTTTGTACTTAATAACACAATTAGGAGGGTCATTAGTGATGTCACGTGGCAAGACAGAACATTCCCTAGATGTTAAGTCATGGCGTGGTTTCCTCCAATCGTTTCACATACCCATAGATGGTGAAAAGGGGTTCTGCAAAATATGCATAAGACGTCAGAAAAGTATGATGCATTATGGCTTTCTCTATTAATGTGTAAAACACCGAATAGTAGAACACGAGCAAGCCTGCGTTCCAGGACGGCCAGCAAGCGTTAGAAGTAGCTTCCAACTGGGGGTCAGAGTTCCGATGAGCGTGGCAGTCCTAAGTAGGTTTGAGCAATCAGACATTACTGATCACACAAGTGGCCTGGTATATCACACAGCAACGAGCACCCTTGTTTAAAAAACAACACAGCCGCAGACTCAACGGGTTCGTTCTTTTTCCATTTCAAACGGTGAGTCAAACAAAGCCAAAGAAATCTATATGGGCGGAAGATGCATTCCGTATTACTATGAGTAGTGTGAACATGGTCGAATGACCAGCAGACACCATGGTTATCACTAAGCGACGGAAACAAGTCATTACGAGGGCGCCGATAGCGTTATCAGGCGAAAAACTGTGAAATTTGCAAACTGCTAGCAGGTGAGGAGATAAGGGTTTACACAGTTCAACAACGTAATAACAATGATGTCTGCGAGTAAGAACGCCACAATCGTCCTGTAAAATGCATGCCTAATTACCATTTCGTTCACTTTCTCCGATTACATACACCAAATGGGGTAAGAAAATTCGGACGTGTGAGAGCCTACGGGGAAAAATATTAAGGTGTTCAATCGTCATTCGGTTTTCAGTAGGCTGGCCGCACAATGAGAGCGCTGCACACTCGGATCTCGGAGTACCTATCCAAATGGCTTCTGAGTGTCAAAGGTAGAACTGTAAATAATACAATTACAAACATTCACAGCAATCTCATCATCACGTAGACTCTGTCAGAGCACTCCGCATTATCTGTTAAACAATGAACAAACAGGTTTCAGCTTTTTCCAAAGCGCTTACTAACACCGTAAGAAACCACCCTTATAAGCTCAGAAATAGATGGTTGTGAACCTATCGCTACCTAGGTGGTAAGTTATAAAGACTGAATGTTATCCCTATTTTTATTTCTCTGTTCTTTCTTCTCCACCTTATATCCACATCAGTATCCGTTATTATTTTCAATCATCTGACCGAATGATGGTTGACCAGCAGGCTCCCACATGTCCAAACGTCTGTATCTCATTTCGCGTAAGTGACTGAAAACAGCGAATGAGATTCTGCTCAGGCATGTATCTTACACGACCATCGTTGCGTTCTCCAAACGTAACAAAAAGTTAACGAACACGCCTTGACTACACGAAACAAAATAATTACAATAAAAAGAAGTCTAGCTAGAGCAGAAAAATGTGCTTAGAGCCTCCGTGCGATCAACCTTTCCAAGTGGTTCGGAACCTTGACCCGTGCGAGATCAGGCTATAAATCAGTCATGCTATGTTTGGCTGCCGTTATCGCGACCAATCAGTGTGCGGTAAATGAGAATCATGACATGAGTAGCGCGACTGTACAAACGAAGGCATTTGAAAGGCCGCCGAATGCGTGGCGAATACGTAGTTCGACCAAACGAATGTGTCAACTAAGTATTCATCATACAATGCTTTACACATCGAGGCCACCAACTGTTATAGAAAACCCCTAGGTCGCAGACTACTGAGACCTCAACCAGTACCTTCATTAGGCATCACCAACTCGACAGTATGCAGCCCATATGTGATCTTGCATGGTAAATGATGACGAACACGTGATCTGTGGAAACTAACACCTCAAATTTAACGCACATACATTGAATCACCGATTTTATGAGTAGCACTGGTCTGAAAAGTTGGACCGGTTAAACGCTTTCGATTTCACCTAGTTCTGATAATTTCCACGCCATCAGTCAAAACAGGGACGAAAGTCAGTTTGGTGTGGAGAGTACCGTGAGACACTAACATCAGAATTAGATTGAACTATTGTGGTCGTAGCCAACAGTGTTAGCTAATGGCATGTAAACCTACTATAGCGATAACCAGTGCAGGTGTCCAAGTCTTAGCGAAGAGGAAGATGAACAGAACAACCAGTTGAATGTGAGTAGGTCACAACAACAGCAGCATAGCGAATATCGTAACCAGCTGGAGGCACATGTCAATTAACTGGTTACACTGTAACAACAAACGATTAAACACATAAGACTGTCAGTTGCAATCCTATGAATCATAAAGACCTCTCCATGACAACGGTTGTGGTTACCGATCATAAGATTGTGGGACTGAATCCACGTTACTGCGATTATTATTGCCTGGGCTTGGGTATCCTGACAGTATTCAGCCAGTCCATAACAATGTTAATGGCAAGGCAGACACTGCTTTGTGGTTTACAAACAAACGATGTGACATAAAGAGTGCACACACAGGGATAGTATAGTGGGTGGAAGTTCGGTACACGGAAACCGGGATGGCAAAAGTGAAGTAACAGAGAAACCAGACAGAAACGGAGATGGTGACAAAATAACCGAAAAGCAACTGTTCGATGATGAATTAGGGAAAACAAACGCCTCAAATCACAGTTAGTGTGTTCCTGTTTCTGCATTGCTTAGAGAAGAAACTGTGTTCGTCGGTGAATAAACGGCACCGGCTATGTCAGCATAGAAGGATTGACCAAGGTTTCGACAGAGACAGTATGACCCTGTTCTTATTCTGTTTATGCGTCACTGAATTCAAAATCCTCTAGGTCCATTTTCATCCCAACCACTGTAGCCCACTACCCTAAATTTTCGTTACGGTCGCAAAATATGACCGTAATGGTCAATATTGAGATTAATAAAGCAACTTCCTGACTTGACTTGAGAACTGCATTGGAATCAACACATCCCATATATTGAAGTTTCAGATACCTTAGTGGTAACCACCTCAACTTGCCACTGTGTACGCCTTGCGTGTGGACACTAATCTAGTTACTTCAAAACACGTGCAACGGCATACAATATTGAACAGCATAAATACGAAAACTCACACCCGTGGATCAAAAACTCCGTTCCTTACTCTGTAAAGCGCTCTAGGTTTTTCAGCGTGGGGCAGTTCGGATCGGACAGCGTAGTCTCGTTGAAATATTGCCAAAATGCCAATCCTACAAACTGCCGAACCGTGGCGCCCTCGACTGGTTGTATGCGAACAGACGTACGTGGGAAGTCGGAAACGCGCCAGAACCAGACGACGAACTGCCGTTGACTGGAATCGGTCAAAGCATTAGGCCCAACCGAACGACCATCATACTTGGAAAAGTTAGCGAATAAATTATTCCGTAGGAGTCGACCATCCGCTTTGGCTTGTTCCAGTGCCAGTGTGAGGCTGGACTTTTTAATCGGTGAATGACCGGCCGATACTGAGGCCGGGGGTGGCCTTACAGGGAAGAAATGGTCCACTTCGGCGTCTGAACATTCGGGAAAGAATTGGCTCATGTGAATTCCCGCTGCCCCGTAATACATATATATGTATACATGCATAGTGTGGTAAAGATGAAATAAGAGACCTAGCCGTAAAAAACTAGACTTCGGATAGACTCGGATCAGCGACAGGAACATGACACACTGACGTGGCAAGTGCTTTATTAGCTAAGTTACGGAGCCAAAGTGCAGATGTCTCAGCTGGCACGGCACTTGCCACGTCTGGACATTCTGTTCAGGTCAAAGTCTAAATCCTTCACAATTTGATTCCTTTAAAAAAAACTTCTCTGAAGACTTTGTACGGTATATTTGCTATGATGCTGCATCAAACAAAGCAGAATGAGAAGACATGGTAATAGCCGAAAGTCAACGAAAGCGCCGACATTAGCATTTCCGATTGTAGCTGACACGTCGCCGAGAAAACGGGAACGCATAACAGAAGCGTGTTGACGTTAATATTGCCACAAATCAAGTGCATTTCACGTACACACACATGTGCTGTTTATCTGACTGCTTCTGCATACAATACCTTCGAAAAACGACTGGGATTAGATAAAACGTGCGTAAATCAGACCATACTCGGCGATTGATCCCATAAACACGCATGATCACACACCGGCCGTCTTCGGAATTATTCCACATACTGATCACGTACTGGTTAGAGTTATCGCATGAAACTAGTAATTATCAGTTAAAAGTGCCCATGGGATGTCCAGATGCAGACAAGAGAGCGCAACGCGATTCTTGATAGAGCAGAATCCGAATACGAAACCCAGCTTACCTAAACTGAACGTGTACTGTAAGCCACGAGACGAAGTATAGAGCAATGGAGGCATAATAACATTTTAGCGGCATAAAAGTATTATTGCAAACCTATTTTAAGTGACCACGCACTGAACTTGCAGTGGCTCGATTGTAGTGTGGAAGACTACTAGTGACAAGACTGTTAGTTCAAATCCTCCGGCAATTATTACGGTCCTTGCCTTGGTTTTGGTAGCCCAAAAGCAGTGACCAAACGTGGTTCAGAACGTTACACATCTTGTGGATTAAAGTAGAGGACTCAGATAGACCCTGCTATAAAACCAAATTAAGAGAAATAATCTAGTGAAACAGTTGTATAATTGGAAATAAACACTCCATGGGTATGGGATTGTGTACACTGTTGCGCATGAACCTGAAAACAGCCCTTAGACCTAAGAAGGAAAGTTCAGCGAAACGAACAACAGTGAGGCTAATCACTATGAATATCTGCATCCAGTAGTGGATTGTTGAATTCGTTGTCTCCTTCAGCCACACTTAGAAAATGCAAATAAGGTGTGATTTACTAGGTTCCGGGAGGGCATACGTCTAAGGTGTACGGGACATTATCCGATGAAGCCATTAAACTTTTCAAAAATTGCACGACACGAATAATCGAAAGCTGAATGAATGACGCAACGAGTAAGCCCCTCGATTAAACAGTAGTGAGAATTACAGCACACAAATGAAAAACGTGTATTTGATACTCCATCCGAGAGGCATCCAACAAGGAAAACAGCATCGCGTATACACAATAAGACTCAGAAAGCGGAGTTCGCATGTGAACTCATAATTAGGCATGACCTTGGAAACCACTCTGAAAAACTCAAATACAACCTCAGATTCGAGTTGTTCTAGGTGGGTTCACAGCAACCCCCAGTAATTCTGTGAGGATTTTCAACGTACTAGTGAAGTCGGGAATTTGTCTGCAATAGTAAGCGAGTGGTTCGGCCTATAGTCAGTAGGTTACGTGGCAGTGAAACCGTGTTAATTTGGAAAGCTGTAGCAAGTGCTAACTGAAGAATTTTCTTAAAAAAAAGTCGAACAAAAGCATTTTTTCAGTGGTGTGGTATCGAAGATGCCAATAGACCAAGGCGCCCGAACGTCTGCTCTAAAATAAACTCTGAAGATGGTATTTTCCGTGTCCCTTGTAAATCTGATGCGACACGACGGTACCGAGGATTACTCAGTGAATGTCTGACAGACACCCAATTGTAAAAGTCCCATAATATGATGTTGGTCATAAGTATTCTCCAAGGCTGGTGTTTTTAATACAGTGGCTGTCGGCAGAGAATGGTCCAATGACAATCAGATATTCTTCCTATCGACGGCTTCGATAGGAGATGGTCTACTCAGCGTCTGAGGGTTTTGTGTTGATCGTTAGCGCACCGCGCACATTCCCAAAATTGCATTTAGCGTTTTTCAGGACACCTTCGAACGCATCCACTTAACGCACTGCTAAGCCGTTGGATGCGAGATGGAAAAACGATAAAAAAAAACGTAGTCAATGTTGTTGCGTCAGCTACATTCTGGAAAAATTGGGAATGTCAAACGGATACCGCTCCCATTGGCGAGAATTTCCGAAGACCCGAATTTGTAACACTCGCTGAAACTGACGGACAGCCGCCGCCGTGGTGCCGCAAGGTGCAGTATGGTCGCTCACTGCAATCACAGACAGAATTCAGTAAGTTCTGCTCACGGACAAGACCGACAAAACTGGAACGCACTCAATGTCCGCGGTGACCGAACTAAATCATAAACGAAGGAGTGGCTTCGATAGTGCATTGGAAAAGATCTTCCAAAACGTCTGATCTTGGTGAGTTTCGCCAACGGCTAATATCGAAAAGAAGTACACGTAATGTCTGTGTACGTTCCGTCTTGCTCTATGCTTCGGAAACATGGCCAATCCGAGGCTGAGATATCAACAGACTTGTTGTTTTTGACCATCACTGGATACGTTCATTAGCCAGCATCAAACGGGATGATTGTTTATCTGGGAATGGCTCGATATACATGACAAGTTGATCAACAACGTCTACGGTGATCGGGTCACGCAATACGTACGTCAGGTGGCCGTTTACTGACAACACTTGGGTAAAACCGTGTGGTGACCATTCGGCGATGTGTTTACGAAATGTGAAGCCCCTGATTGTTCGCTAAGGTAATGGGAAGTGTAGTGCCCGATTAGGGTCCTCGTAATCACTCGAACTGTCCGCTGCAAGTGCTATCCGAACATTGCACGGTAATGTAACTCAAATGTATAGGGAAAAGAAGAGGATCAGGTGCTGATCCTCGAGGAACACCACCTGAAGCCTCAGTCGCTTAGGAGACCAAACTTCCTGAAGGGCAGCCGAGATATGTTGCAACAGTTTTTACATCCAGCATACGTGTCCCTAACTTGTGAAGTGGCCAGTGATTCTGCGTCAAACGCTTTGTTGTAGTCGAATAATTAGATCTGTGCTCTTCATTTTGATCACGATCTTCAGTAAGGTCATCATGAAGCAGATCAGACTTGCCGGAGAGCTACCTGTTACAAACTCATGACATTACACGCGATGCACTTCAAAAGCTACGGAAAAATTATGGAACCTCTTTCATCATCATCATCATCATCATCATCATCATCATCA
>QNGE01000534.1:181624-267003 GCA_008508345.1 Paragonimus westermani | reverse complement strand
TATAAGTCATAACAACACTGTCCTCACTATTCTGAAAACAAATAGAAAGTCAACTCCAGAGTGACCAACAGCTGTTTGTTTGTGGGCATCATGAAACAATCAGAAAACGATTACCGCTCGCTAGCGAACCTTCTCGTGATCCTGGTGGACTCTCCTGAATGAGAAAGAAAACCTGTTGAAAGCACCCTTATCCATATGGTATCATCAGATCTCCGAGAACGTACCACTTATTGGTCAAATGCATTATCTGCTTCCACAATGGTTTGAACCATTTTTTTCTCATTTCCCCAAAAATGGCCATTAGTAGCTAACAAGACATTGTGACGATGGGATTGGACGTCTTGTCTGACTCGAACCCATCCCGCTAAATCTTTGGGAGCAGAAAATATCCAAATACTGCGAGACATCACTGAGGAATGTGTTCCATTGCACCATTTCCGTACACGTTTGTCTACATCTGACAAGCTGTGACTGGACAGACAGGACTCCCATGACGTATCTTGCCAAAGATTTCGGACCATTTTTTCTCAATATATGCAATTCGTATCGTTCAAGAAAGTCATTTCCTTAGACGGATGTCCTAATTGTTTTCTTCTCTGGAGATTGTCCCGGCTACTATTCACCGTAGTTTTACGCACCAAAACAAAATCGCTCTAACAACCAATCCGGATGGTTGCTGCGAAAATCGTATGTACACGTTGCAACCAAACGTGTGAACACGAACAGAAAGCTGGTTCAACACGTACTCAACTATCACCAACCATTCGCAAAGATGACCAGGTCAACGGGAACCCTTGATATTTTGGCAGGCGCGTCCACATATATAACCTTATCTTCATCTATCCGTACTTTCCTGCTTTGTAGTATAATGCTCCACCTATAAAGGAATATATCTCTGGCAAAGCAAATTTGTTCACCCGTCGAAGGTGATTGTTAATGAAGGTTAGATATGTAACCTCATGTGAGTCTGGTGGGGAAGTGAGTGTGCTACAGCGAGGTGAAAATTACTGTTTGCTAGGATACTCACTGCAGACGTGTTTTCTGACCCAGTGCGTGAATATTTTCGTCACTGTTGTTGGTGTCTTAAAGCAGCGTATATATTTTGGACGTTTATTTTCAATGGATCCTTTTTGGCAGCTAGCCGTAAAAATTACACAGTCATTAGGTAATTTCGAGTGTTCACACGTTGAGACAAACATTAGTTTTGTCTATCTACTGTTTGTATTAATGAAAAGAAAGCAACAGAAACCAGCAGAAGTTATGTCATGCACAGCTCCTAATGGATAAGAATGATTACTTGCTAACTAGGATGCCGTCGAGTAACATATTTCCATTTTGAATTTCACTTCACTTTTCGTCATGTCTTTCATTCTTNGTCATGTCTTTCATTCTTGATGTTATGAATTTCCGGCTTGGTGCAATAAGTTTCAGAACGTATTGCCTACTGACTGACTAAAGTACTAACTCTGAATTACGGTTGTTGACCATTTGGCTACTGAAATAATTTCTCACTTATACGCATTTTGGATTAACAAGACATTATTCATTCCTCAGCACATTGTCGCGTATAAAGCAATAAATTTATTTGTACGCCCACCAGTGGGTGTGTCATTCGTACAAAACTGCAGAACGAGATATTAGAATACCCCGTGGTAAGATGGGCTGACCCAGTCTAATGAATCTCCATTCTCGAAAGTGTTTGGTAAGCCACTTATTCAGCTGAGACTGGCAAAGCGGGTTTTCTCATGTATTCACCTTTAGTCTACATAGTAACCAACTGACCTCTAAATACCTAAGATGGGATGCCTTTCATCATTCATTGTAAATGCTACCTAAGCGTCATATCGAAACTCACTGGAAAAGCTAAAATTAGTATGAAATGAGGGGCATGTCCTAGCTGTCAATACCTCTCACAGTAATCGCTGCAGGTCACTGAACTCGAAAACCAGACCTCACCCATGAGGTGCTAGTGCACAACCTTTCACAGGGCTCGTGTGAGCCCACCTCCAATACCCCATCATTGATCTGCTCTCCACATGGCCTTAACTTACCATGGCCTTCTCTTTCTCGCTATCCCCTCATGAGCTTCGATCGTAAAAGTCCAATAAATAACAGTGAGCCCGAATTTCTCTTGTAGAGCTCTCGCCCTCTGTTTAGTAAACGGTTTGACGAATCGCATGCAACCTGTGAACTAATCAGCAGCAAGAGGGGAAGTCAAGTAAACCACTTAAAAAACAAAAACCTTGAAAAAACCGAAGGTACACCGTAAAACTGTGTAAATGTGAACCAGAAACAACCGTTTGAGACCAAGAAATCTATATATCCATAGGTGCGCTATAAACACTTCTTTGTAATGTCCTCAGACTACCTTAAGAACTGCAGTCTCATTGTGATAACTGTAGATTAACGAATGCGTGTAAACAACTTGAATGGCTTGAACAGCTACAAGCCATAATTGTCTCTGGTGCGTGTTTCCATTTTCCAGCTAAATTGCACAGCAAAAGGTGTGCACATGATGGGAACATTATATTTTCCGAACCGAAAAATACAGTTCGGTTAACGCTGGTTAGTAACAGCTAGCAGAATCTTTCTGTTTGCCGATTAGGCAAAATGTGCACTAGCTTAACAATTTCATTTGGTATAAATTTACTATTTTGAAATTGTTTGGTTTGTCGTTCATTGTATAGTACAACCATGTCAAAGTGAAACTCTGAGACTTCAGCCAAATTGCTTTCGAGAATATCTGTGCCTTGCACACAGAGAGTAATCATGGCATCAGACAAAGATGGAAACAGTTATGATGGGTTTGGCCCTGAAAACGTGCACGTATTACAATCATCCTCTCCAAACTAATGGAACGTAAAGCTTTTCCTTCATGAGTGCACTTTTTGGGGGGGGGAGTACTAGAACGTCATACAGCTCCATCAGTGTGAGACGTCATATTGAGCAAAACTATCCAACTTTATAGGATCCATTAACGGGAATGTGAGCTTATGGTTAACACTGAGACACCATATATACTTGCACCTTGGTTACATTGTCCAGTGACCTTCGCTTGTGTTCCTCTATTTAGATCGATAAAACACAGTGGGATGGAGTGAACTGCAACAGCATATTCAAACGGTTTAGACTGAGACGAAGAAACGAATGCAAGCTGGTCACTGTCGAACTATTTCACTGTTTCTCAAGAATAATAAAGTATTACCCTCGAAGTCTGTGTTGAAATAAAGAAGATTAACCACCATCCAGTCCATATAATTAATTTATATTCAGAAAGAACGTTACGATGAAACCACAATGTCGTTCGTGAGTGATAACGTACACGTTACGCCACATGACTCATTCTGCGAGGAGTTTACTATAAATATACAAAGCAACCTTATCTGAATGAAGCCAGTTTCATTCAACATAAAGCGCTGGATAACTAAACAATTTAATTCAAAGTAATGCTTCGTTTTTTGTGATATTCATGACAAAAATCGAACATCATCCACAAATAGTCACAGTCATCTTGTTCACAATAAAAGCTTCTGTCAACCTGCTTCAGAACTAAGCACAACTTGTGCCCTCTTCTGGTTACGCCTAGAGAATGATGGATATTTTTTGTCATGTGGATATCAAGAATAGTCTTCGCTCTAAATCATTTACTTTGTCTCACATTAGTCATGAAAGGTTTATTCCAGATGAAGGTTGGAACACGATCAACTGTGAGTAATGCTTGGGTAATTATCAGACACTCCAAATACCTACACGGGACTCCTAGCAACCATCCTGTTCAAGTCAACTGATATTCTAACAATCAGATCCCCTCAATACATTTGACGTCAAAGAATTCGATAGACTAGCAGAGCAAAGGGTTTTGTTCTAGTTAGCATATACATTCTTTGTGAGAGGAATGACTGAAAGGTTTAATACAACACGTGAATTGTGGAAAAATATAGTGTAGATCCACTGAGTAGCTAAGAGTTAGATAGTTTTCTTGCGTTGTGAATATACCCACCACCATACAAATGCAATTCTGATTCATAATTCCTATATTTTAAACGCTTTAAACACTAGTTTAAGTCGTTTTCTCCATAATCTGTTATCGATATGCTCACCTATCCGCACAAATATTTCTTTGTTACACGTGTTGTAAACATATTGTTCATCTGCTTCTACTGAAACAATTCGATCGGTCTTAAGATATTGAACCAAAAAGTGAACCAAGAACGAATTGCCGATTAGAAATACCACTTGATCTGTGAAATGACATCCAGATTTACAAATTGTCAACGAAGTTTCACCTTTCACAACAAACTGAACCAAAAAGGTTATTGTGAAATTTTGTCAAAGTTTTCTTGAGTCAGCCAACTAAATCTTTTTGCCAGGTACTGTCGCAAAATCTCCAGGAAAAGACAGCATTCAGTAAGCTAAATGCAAATGAACCATATTGAAATTTACTTTTCAAGCTTATTAAGCTAAAAATGTCTATTTCACTTGAAGTACTATTAAGTGTCAGAAGCGTGGAATTGCATTCCTTTTGAACAGTGGAGGACAGTTCGGTGACCAAGTAAACGAACTTTGTAATCGCTTGATTACTTCCATTAAGTATGCGTCCATTGCCCCCTACAAGTATAACATGAATTGAAATTTTAGTACCAATACAGCCATGGATTCTCATTAATGATGAGCTAACATTTACACATGTACTCATCAAAAATGTGGAGTCCTAACCGGATGTAAATCTCACGAAGAACATATACGAAATGTCAGCAATGTTCCAAGTGGCTCCTGTAGTAAATAAATCCTAGCCAGAGACAAACTCACTAAGCAGACAGTTAAATTTACATACCTCCACGTAATGACTACATTGTAGCTTCAATACAGACAAGAAGTATTTACCAAATCCATCTATCTATGTTAGCCACATTCATCACTGGTCTCGAATGACATGTTCACACAAAATAAGACAATCCCAGTAACTGTTTTCCACTTTATTAATCGTGATTCGTCGATGGGCTCGTCCGATGACACGGTGCGCCTACATCTGCGTAGTGTCAAAGACTGTCCAACACTCTATGAAAGCACGTCTTCTGTCCATGCTAAACAAGGCGAATAATATGGACGAAATGAACTTCACACAGACCATACACAATGCTGACTCGATACTCTAGATAGATGAGTACCAGTGGACGTGAGTTCACACAAATTTTATGAGAGGAGCGAGCTTAAACATTTCTTCTAGATACAATTCCTACCCACCAATCAGAGTGTGTGTTGCCGTGCATGTCAATGAACGAGATGTCAAGAATATTTCAGTTTCATGCATAAACGGTACAAGTTTCATACTAAACCTCAGAAAGGTTGGAATCTATCCGAGCACAGCACAATAGCTGTCAGGAACTACACACAAATAGCAAGGAAACGGTTTGGTCAGTTTGGAACGGACTTCTGACCATGAGGTGATCAGTTAAAAGATAGACTGTTGGTGTCGCTCTGGGGTATGAAGCGTAGAAATATCCGCCATTTGAAAAGCTGACTTTGAGGGAATAGGCATCAGACTAACTGATCGGTTGTATATGGCCATCTGTTACGCAACTGTCGCCTCTCACAGTGCAGCTATACACGAAAATATCTCCGAGCTATTCGTATGATGTCCCGCAGCGCACCTGCTTCGTAAGTCGCGAAATTCCCACGCTCCCCCTTTTTATTTTACTTATATATGGACTTCCATTATATATTGTCCGCAAACCAGTTTTCAGTCGCGTTAGTCAGTTTGTTTGCACAACTAACTTCGCTTTTCTTTGGTTACTCATTTTTTATTTTTCTAACGCCTGTCCTCTGTGAAGGCGATAAATTTTTTCCAACCTTGGAATCTTCCACTGAATTCGCTTGTACACATTGTGTAGTAAATAGTGGTATTCACATCTCAGTCTTTGATCATGTCAATGGAGAGGGATCTGGTAAACATAGATCACGAACGCTCTGATTTGCATTAGTGATGAGATATCGTCACTGGAGAACAATGGCTGACCTTGAAGCCGTGGTTGGAAAGCAGCCGACTCTTCCCAAGTAGAATAAAGCGTTGCCACGGGGAAATGTACGAATGAGAAAAGATCTTGCAGAAAGGCCAGGGCAATTCGCACTTTTGTACAACTGTGTTTATTCAAGCAATTTAGTTAGATTGCATTCGAAAACAATCTGAAGTAAGATGGATGAATCGTTCTGCAGCAATGTCCTTCTGAGTTTCAGCAAAGGATATTTTTCCACTCCGTATAGTATAACGCACCAGTTGAGGAAGTAGAGTCACAAAGAACCATACTGCTTGCAAGAAAAAACAAAACATGTGTAAAGTGGGGTTTAGCGAGGCGTGACCACCAGAACTCACAACCGAATAGGTTGCCAGGGGTCAGGCTGACTAGTAGGCCTTTGTTGACTAGGTTCACTTCGCTAGGTAAGCAGGCACTCAGCAAAAATATCAAAGTACTTTTACTGTGGCAGCACGATCATGGTACTTCTTCGGTAAACGGTTGGTATAGAACCAATAAGGCAAATGCAAGCGTATCCGCCCGAGAACATTAAGAGTATTCTCTCCGGTTTACTCGCCTTGTTCAGCTTTACTTGGCCCTGTTTGCGGCATACTTCTGACAGCTAGACAGCTAGACATCAACATTTCACAGACATCAGAATCGGAAACAGGCTCCATTACAGTGTATTTCGGAGCATGTAATGTTTTGTTTACGATTTCTCTTTTGCAAAATTTGACAGACGATATTTTGGTTACAACTATTTTCTTATGCATTGGCCGTCCGATATTTTAGCACTCCTTCCAAGCTGCTGATATAATTATGTTTGAGTGCTAAACAGGAAGTTGAATACCTACGGTGTCGAGAGCACTTTCGAATATGAGCAAAACAAGTTACCTCGCGGTGCAGTGCAACTTGGAGTAATTTCAAAATAAATATATTTGTGGCTGTAGGGAGGTAATGAGTCAGTCTAAGTTAAGTTTCTAGGTGACACACATGGAACATGACCAGTAGTAATGACGTGGTTAAGGGTATAATTGCACACTGGCTTTGTATACTGACCAGTCTCTCAGTTCATGCCGCTAAACTAAAAGCATCTGTTGTTTTCTTTTCAAGGTTACTTGATTCTGTAATCTTATCTTTTGTAATAATCCTATTTTGATTCTTGGATAGTGACCTAACAGCGATTGGAAGTGAAGCTGATGAACAATAGGGACACATTGACCGTGAAAGATAAAGGGTAAAATAATGAATGTTTCAAAAGAACTGTGAATTCGACATTTGAACAAAAACAAAGTATTATTGTAAAGTACAGATGGTCACTGCGATGCATTTGTAACGTAAAACTTGCACTTCAAGGAAAACGTCAACAACCAATGGTAAGGAATGAATATATACACATATGTACACCAACTGTCAGCTAACGTTAGCGCTTACAGTTTGCGACATTCAATTCTAGTGGTCGCAAATCCCGTCATTCTTTTACTAAAACTCTAGTACAGTGTGTTTCATCTTCTTTACTTATCGGCTAGAAATGGATTGAGGAAAGCCAAAAACTCACCACAATCAGCCGCCCATATTCGACATTTCGATGGGCATCTTTGCAGAATAAGGAATGTAGGTAGACTTTCTGCCAGATTGTCCCCAATGGTTTGATGGGCACGGTCCATTTGACTATCCCAACCCTAAAACCAATGCAGCGAATCCAAACAAAGAATCATTTTCGAGTGGTCGATCTGTATACCAGGTGGGTTCGGAGTGTTTTACTCTGGACAGCTGACTGTTTAAACCAGTAAATGAAGAAAGTGCGCTGTAGACAAAAACAACTCAGTGTTACCGTTCGCACGTCCTCATTTTTGATTCCACTTCCTGTTTGGTGTACACAGTGTATTTCAATCCACGCCCAATTAGGTATTGTAAAATTAATTAACACTGTTGTGTCGTAACGCATCCAACCTTTAACACCTGGATGGTTGATGATTTCCGATAGGATAGAACGGGGATGGAAATTCTTACTAGTCACGTGTTAACAGAACACAAAACCTACAAGTTGGCAAGACTAGGTTTTTGTTCGTTTTTTTCCTTAGTTCATTCTGCTTTTTCTTTGGCTAAGACATTTTTGGAGCCACGACGAGCTGCTCTACCGATTTCGATAATGTGCCAGCATCGAGGAGAAAATCTTAGTAATGTCTAATAAACACTGGTTTTATCTGACCGAGGCCTTCATCAACAAAATAGAGTTTTAGCTAAACGTCTATAGAAGGGATTACACAAGAGTCTCATTCTTGCCACAGCTCGTTGCCAGAACGCATTCTCGCCACCAGCGGGGTCGAGTCTCAGGCCCGCATTTCAGCGACGTAACTATCTTAGTCACTAATTAACTGTTTCACAGCCACAATCGTTTGGCGGTATCACGGAAGTAACCCAATCAATCAAACATAAACACAACAACCTGTCTGTTAATAGGCAGTCACTGACATCTAGGGAAACATGGTAATGTTGACCATGTTAAAAAAACGTAACATCCTAATATTAAAAATGCTGAAGGTGAGAAAATGCGACTCAGAACAGTTGGTTACTTTTAAAAAGCCATCCGTCAGAAAGATAAACTTTTCAGCTCACTCCGTCGTCCAACGCATTGACTCACTCTCACATGAACGTAGGGGGAACCGCCGTCAATGGAACTTGTGAACTAATGTGCTTTGTTCATGAAGCCCAAATGTAAAGATAAATGTGAACAAAGCTTCAAATTCCATTGAGTTAAAGTCAGAACAAGCTTTTTGAAGTTGGATCATGTGTACCTAACAACAACGAACGGGTTTTTCAAATTGTCAGCCAAGTTGTTAACTGTTTGAAACGTATTTGATGACTATATTTGTGTCCAGTGATCGAAGATCAACGGGTATTTTGGGGTCCACCTGTATACTTTTGTGAATTACATTTGCTGGCTGTGTTTTGGTTTTACTTAGCACTGCTCATTATGGGACTTGATGAGAAGTTTACTTGTGTGTTTCTCAGGAAAAATGACTTCCCATGAGGGATCATGGAGCCCTGAGCGTAAAAGCTGAGGTGTATAAACCCACTCTTGTTAAGTAATTATAGTCCAACGTACGTTGCCAGTGACTAAGTTGACTAAACTAACAGTGGCGCTTGTTGTCAGTTTTTCCATCTTGTAGACAAAACTGGTAGTGAACAAAGGGAAGTTTGCATTTGCGTAGTTAGATGATAAATTTAAACAAACATACACTTTGGATTTCATTATACATTCTACTATTCCACCTCGATTCGCCACACCTGGGTTCAGCCTTGTTCTTAGTGCTGTGTAGGATGCGGTTTCCTTTGTGAATAGCAGTGCACGTACGCTGGAGAATTAAATGTGACCTTTCAACGCCAAGAGGACGAGGGCGCAGATTCGACTATTGGAAACGTGTGCATGCACCTTGTGGAGTGCGTCAGAAAGACGAATGAAGATAAGTTACAGTTCCGTGAATGCGGAAAGACGTCGGCCAAGCAAATTGATGTTAACGTCCGTTGTTCCATGGTATCACATAACTTGTAATAGATGTTGCGCAGTAGCTTCTCAGGCTGAGCTTCTTTTGGGGTCAAAACCTTGCTACGAATCTGAGGCCAGCTGTACCTTCCTGTTATGTCTGAGACATAGAGTCTGATGCATTGCTAACCGGATAGTTGATAGGCGGGCTGTTGTGCGTTGAATGTCTCACCAATGTACTGTGCTCAAAGTATTGCCCATTTTCCATTGCACATTGTGCACATGGTAGCTGGGTGGCTTGTTGATATTGTGGTTGAAATCCACAGAAAAAGAAAAGCTTCGGTATCAAGAAAGTGAGAACTCAGAGGAATCCATCATCACACATTCTTCATGAAACGTTCCCAGAATCTAAAACAGTTTCTGGCACACATCAAAGCCCCTGCAAACGCCTGAAATTTGAGGGTGGTTTTAAAAGTTATACTAGTTGCCAATACTGAAAAAATTTCTTAACTCAGGCACCACAGTCAGTAATAGTACATCTGTAGTTTTCCAAACTTAGTTTAACTTACCAGTGTGCGGTTTGCCTAGTTTTATGCGACTCAGAAGTTAGCAAATCGCAAACAAGATGTGTGTCTACCTTGTAGTGTTTGTACGGACGAAAGGTTGTCTGAAATTTTAAACATCAGAAAGCACAAAACTTAGTGAGAACTACTGTGCATCTAGAATGCAGATCCATCAAAAATCTATACAAATGTTGCGTGCTCAGTTCAAGGGAGCATCGACTGTTCACTTCTCCGCTCTCGTTTTTACCATTCAGCATGCACCGACAGAAAGTAACGACCCTTATCCTATCACAGGTTGCAGCAACGGTTTCTTGGAAGCAAACCATTTTATCTTCCCTGTTGGCTTCCATATCTGCAGCCAGTTATTTGGTCTGAGCGTGTTGTATTTGAAAATAACAATTCGATCTATTACGTGCTCAGCCACAATGTCGAAAAACTCGGAATAAAAGTGGTCTAAGCCTCACTGATCAATCGTAGTCAAATACAAATTGCAGGTACTGTTTAACATTGAGCCCAATGTTAGAATCGATGAATGCAATTGGACAGTGAGGGTTTCGCTTTTCGATGGATTCTTTCGTTGTTACGTTTCACGAACTTGACTTTGAGAATACGGCTGTTTAAATCCACACACTTTCAAACAATCTGTTCTGCTCAACACTTCTTCAAACAAGTTCGATGAGGAAGATGAACATCGTTTCTTCTTAAATTGTGCAGGTCGACAACAATTCTGATGACGGTAGCCTATGCGTAAGTCCCGGATGGCTCAACGTTCTTCAAGCAAAATGCTGTTCCACTCCAAATACTTCAAACTGAGGTGTTATGCTCTGTTACACTATTAGCATTTAGAAACTATGCTCCAACAAGAACTGTCAAAAGTGTGTTTTAAATGTATCGAATATGAACTGAACAGAGTGATTATCCACCGACATTTCATAACTTAAAGAGAGTATCTTCCAATACATTGTTACTGATTACATGGTTCAGTTTTTGCCTTTCCGTCAGATTGAAAAAGGTGCTACCACAAGCTGATCCGGATTGCATTTAAACTCAATTTTCTTCGTTATTATGATCTTTCTACTTTTTTTGTCCTTTTGAAACACAATAATCTTCTCTGTATTTATCCTTCAACGATAGTGTTTCGAATTTTTCCGCTGTTCGCAAGCAACCGAATATCGTTAGAATACAAACAAAATATGAGACCTCACCCACGATAGTCGTAATACAACAAAGTTGAGTAAATTACCAATTTTCCCAAAGGGAAGGTAGTTGAACTTTTTAAGAGGCAACAACACAGATCTTTTTGAAGGAAGACTTCTAAAGGTGGTTTGTTTCGAATGAAAAATGATGGGAAGCGATTACTCAATACGGCATCTCAGTGAGCAACGTTTTCTAGGCTGTTCTGAATGTCTCAACAAAAATTTGAGTGGATTAGGCATTTGTATGCCAACTCAGTCTGTAGAAATTTGTCTTAATTTCCCTGCATCCTGCCAGAAATCTGTGTAGAACACTTAGAATTGAGTCGTTTTAACCTTATGGCCTCTCAGCAGTAACTCAACTTTAATATATCCGGAGTGTATTTTATCATACCAGTACACCAAACCTCATTTTTCCACACCCAGATACGGGAGTCAACTCTACCGACTCCTGGTTTGGTGGAAGTTAATGTGTAATGGTATTTAGTGGGAGATTAAGAAGGGTCTAGCAGTCCACTCTCTAGTGCATCGCAACGTACAGACAACGCTGTTGAATTTAAGAGATGACGAAGGACCAGCAACATCGCGTGATTCCCTGTTCATGTTGTCTGTCCTACTCTCTAGAGAAAAAAAGTGGTGTGAAGACAATTTGCGCTACTTGGAATTTGTGAGTAGCAAAGTATGTTACAAAAATAAGCTGGAAACTTTCACACCTCAGTTCAAATTGTAACCGACACGATGTCAAGCATGATACATGAAGCATTCAGACGTGAACTACGTCATGTCCGGATGAGGTTGAGCTGAACATTTTTGGGTGTAGTAATACATGTTGTCGGTTGAGAACATAGCTAAGGAGATAGCAGACTTGTCATATCACAAGCGTTACGTCGACGAAACATTGATAATCAGTCGATCCAAACAGGTGGTAGACAACCTGTTACAACGCCTAGATAGTTGTCACCCTAACCTGAATGTCACAAGTGAATTTGAGGCCAACAACTGCCTGACATTTCTAGACATACTCATAAGTCGCCGAAAAGACGGCTCGATTGGAAGAGCTGTCTCGAGGAAATCCGCGTGGTGCGACCAATACCTAAACTTCAACAGTTTCACATCGGTCCGGCATAAGCTAGCACTGGTAAGTACACTGTTCACACGCGCAAGATGAATCTGTGCTCTTGACAAATATGCAGAGGAACTAGACGTGATCACTTCTGTCTTGCAATCGAACGGTTGCCCAAAAATTCCACAGAAGGGCACAGCAGACAAAAGGCACCGTCAGAAGAAGTGATCACTGTAGAGAAAAGGAGGATTTACATAGAGTTGCCTTTTAGAGATGACCACGTCATGTGGAAAACAACACAACGATTGAGAAACTCACTTGGACGAACAGTTGATGCGGCTGAACTCAGCGTACTTTCTCGAACCAGTAAGCTACCAGTGCCTTCATTCAAAGGGGACCAGTCTATCAGTGCTATATCACAGTGTATTTACCAAGTTACATGTAACTAGGGGGAGCGTTACATAAGCAGAACCGAAGGATGCTTTATCCCCAGAATGAAGGAATACTTGCCTAAATGGGTTCAAAATTTCGTGTTACCAGAGAACGCCATTGTTGTAGGAATACGCACACAGCCCGTTTCATGAGTTGCTCGACACATCCCGAGCACTGGTCACGCTCTCAATCCAGCTTGTGTATCCGGAATCCTGTTGCGTCATTCCAGTTCATAATTCCGGAGGCTTGCTGAAGCGGTAGCAATCAACTGCCTCAAGACAGCTCTCTGTGTTCAGAAGCAACTGTTTTTGAACTTGACCCTTCGCTGGACCTAACGAGTTGGCTTAATCGGTTTATTGATTACCAACCCCTGAATTTTTGGCTATGAAAAACTCACCCATGTTATTGTCAATTTGGTACTGACGAGTCAGTACGAAATGCTTGCTTTCGTTTTCTAACTTTTTTGTTCAAAATCATATTTGCGTAACATTTAATCTGAAAAATTGTCAGTGATCTAGTTGGAGAAACTATTGCTTCATTCCGCAACCCTCTAACCTGTGTTATCTCCATTTGCAGTAATAAATGTGACAAAGTATTCATAGTTTCATGTTGTTGTATATGCATATCATAACACGGAGCTATAAGTGACCTCTTATTTTGGCTGAGCCAGCAGCTTAGTGGGATAGGCTAATTTACCACCGTCGAAATCGACCTTCCGAATAATACCAGTCACAGACATCAACTAAACATCGCCACAGCTGATCGCAGCTGTCACATTTCCGTGAAAAATCCAGTCGGCTACTTCCAGAAAGAAGCATTAGACTCGAGTTTTGCTCTTTTCGAGCTCGTTAGTGGCGCACCTACTTGCCACGGCACGGACTACAACTAGGGCTACGTTTACATGAGTCAGCTGTGTTGAATTCTTTGCCAATGAATTCAATTAAGGACGACTGTGGGTGACATTCAGATTAGACGTGCAGCAAATCCCCTAAAACCCATCAGTAAACCTTATTTACTTGGCTGATCAGGACTCACTCACATTTCCGTCATACACAAAAATGTTGTGGTCGGGAAAATGTTTTTTAGCAGTGTACACTGTTCTAATACGTTCAGCTTAACATTCCTCCTACTTCTCGATGTGTAGCACTATTGAAAACTAATTCGATCCATCCCAGTTCGCTTAGAAGTAAATTTGCTGTAACCGTAATTTTCAAAGGGTTATATTTGTTCGAATTTAACGCATTAGATGTTACTCGAACTATCGACTGTATGCTTTTGTGTGGGTTAAATCCATTGTGGTTGGCGTGTTTAACAGATGCTCTTATCTGTGTACTGAGAGGTTTGAATAGTTCCGGTTTTCACGACGTCAGACTATAAAGCCAAATCGATGGCTGTTGTAGTAAATTGTTAAATGTGTCGCAAGTTAATAAACTCTCGATACGTCTTAACTCGAAAGCTCATTCTTATCTGAAGCGGTCAGTTGATTGCAAGTTAACGACAAGCTGTCCAATTAAAGCATATTTTTTGCGTGCTCATCCTTCTGTGCTCCTGTTGAACAGAGTACACTTGATGCGCAACCGTATCCATTTCTCACTGGATAAATAAATAAAAAACACCCCACATAGCTGGCTAGAAACGAGGCGAAATCCATTTTGAATGCAGTTCTGACACACAACGTCGACGTACGGCACAAAGACTCATTCGGAATTGTTTTTTATCTCATTCGGCTATCAATCTGTGAACCGTCGCACTTCGTCCACTGTAAAATGCACCAAAATTCGTTTATGTAATCCGCAATTTTGCATTTAAGAGACATTTTTCTCAAGCTTCTTAAACATTGTAGTCTGTAGTTGAGCATCCAACAACCCCTGAGTAGCTTAAGCTAACGTTCGTTTCGCTGAGGTCGTCGCTGAAACGATAATTAAATTAGTAAAAAGACTGATATCTGGAAACCGAAAACCAACAAGTGTCAGCGTTCCGTATTGACTCATAGGTCTCAAATGCCAATAGCCGGGGTGAGGTGAGGAACAAGTATATGACGGGGACCTACAGACCAGATACTCAGATCCAAGAACTCTTTTAGCAAGCAACTAATTCTACCCTTATCTTTAGAGTGAAAACTGAATTGCTGGTTGAATAAAGACAAGGGCGGTCCGTAAGTTTGGCTGATACTTATGACTTTACAACTGATATGAGCTCACTTATTCACTGACAATAGTCATTTCATTTCTGTTGCAGAACTGTCAGCCATTAGTGACAGTCGACTGCCCAGCACGTAATGGTACAAGTTGCTCCCGGTTTGAACTCACATTCATATGTACTAGACATTTTGCATCGTCTACCCATTTTAACCCCAAATGAACAACAGTTAATTTATGAGATAGATGCATTCCGCACATTCTCATCGATAGCATAACGTGTGACATGAACAACACAAAAATTCTGCAAAATTGTGAACATTTGCAAAATGAATAAAAAAACTGGTGTTTCAGCTGCCGTTTTATTGTCGCAGCAAGTTGCTTTTGCACTCAGAAATGTGGCTGAGGCTCGAAAATTAACATGATTTCCAAAAGTTTTTGAAACTTATACTTTCTACCTAGGCCAGTCGTATTGAACATTGAATATGATGTCCTACCCCCCAGAGGTGTCTCTCAACTGATACAGTGATTATGCGATCATCGATTTGTTTGACTGACTTATACATACTGTCGACTAGCCAGTTAGGAGTACACCTATTTAATTCCGTTCAAAGCACTCTACCAATTCTGTCTACGTGTATTTGACCTTGAACGAAGGTGAAACTATAAATTACACGCGAGAAAGAGACTGTGAGATTATCTTCTTTTACTGAAGGTAAGTGAAATTTTTGGGTTCAATCAGTGTATTTCGACGTCAAACTTATAATTAACTCATTCTATAGCCCCAACGCTACTGATAACCTATTGTAACCTATCTTCTTCTTCAGCTTTGTTGTCTAGGGTTTGTTGTTTAGAGAGGGCGCGTTGAGAAGCTGTTTTCCGTAATCCTCTTTTGTGAGCAACTGTTGTCCAGTTTATAAAATTTAGATACCGCCCTGACTGATTTGCGACAGTCAAATACTTCTTGTGGCACCCAGTTTGAGCAACTCATCTAAGTTGGAATATACCTGTTTTTTAGGGCACCGAATCGTGTTATCTACTCAGCGAGTCTAGCTTAAGTGTAATGCAGACGACTTATGCTTAGGCTCGCTGTCACATATTTCTTAGTTTGAAGCTTGGGGCTTGTGAGTATCCAGTATCCTGGTTTGGCTTACCGTGCAAAGAACTGCGTATTCTTCCGCCATCTCACTGTGGAAGATGGAGACAGTTAGCACGTTCCAGTTCACAAGTTACTTTCAGTAGTGTCGTGAAACGACCCACTAATTTTCAGGAATCACCGCAGTTATTCGCCTACCTACCGTGGTCTCGTACGATCCGGCAAGCATGTTTCTTAGCTGTATAGCTGGATGTGTAATGAATGTCACTTTTGACATATTAGTAATAGTCATTTTTAAGACGTTGTATTTACAGTTTCATTATATAGTTAATCATGTTAATTGACGAAGCTATTCTGATCAAGAGATGTGGGGAAAAATGGATTGTCACGAATTACTGCTTTTAGCCGAAAAACTCCAGCATTCGTAATACGTTTTACACTCAAATACACAGTTACAGTTTTTGCGGCTAACCTTTTTCAGTCATACTTTAGCATATAAGACTTGAAGCAAGTTGTGTAAGAAGAATGATGAGCACAATGAGGATGAGTTACACACGGTCACCGTGACGGGTCAACTTTGAGATGCTTGTTCCAGAGAGTGTTGTACAGTAATCTAATACATTTGCAGAAAGGCAATATGACAAAGCCACCTGGAAGCTCTTAGCGGTTTCGGTCACACTAATACCACTCTCACTCCTATCTAACCAAGAATATTGGAAACTTTTACGCATCAGGGATCGAAGGGTCACGTCGGTCACACCAGTTATCGGCTCAGAAGTCACTTATACTTAGAAGGTGAATAACGCCAGCGAAAATACATATGTGATACGTAAGCGGCAATATATCCAAAGTACGCAGGTAACAAAACTCTGTGACAAAATATCAACTACATCAAGATGCCGAGAGTAGAGTGGAGATGATTTTAGTTGTTTTGATTCATCATTTGACATAGTGAAAGCTTGCGAAGTTTGACGGACAGACACGTTGAAGTGAAAATCACACATAGCCTGTAATTCGTTTACTGAATGAAGCCGTGTGTGTCGTTGAGTTAAAAATCCCCCCGCAAAGCTATTTACCCTTCAGCATGTGTGGTAGCAGCAGGCAAGATGTGGTATTCAACGTGCTGCGTGGCAGTGGATAATCGATACACTGGGTGCGTCGTGTGGAAATGTGCGACCATATCTGTGAACTTGTTACGGTGGTGTTCGTGGTCAAGGGCTGTGCCAAACAATCAACAACTTGGTGTATTCTTAACACCGACACTAACGGTGCTGGCAGAACTGTAAACGATAGTCACGTGCGACAGTGACTGTCCAGATGATGCAGTAGGTGTCGACTTTCAAGCGTTGTGCCTGCCGTCGACCGAATAAACATGCCGGAAACCTGCGACAAAAGATTCTCAGTATCAAGACAAGTTACATACGGCATACATGTAAAACAGGTCGTTCTCCCGACATTATCATAAGAACTCCAACAAGTTGCACAGGGATCGTGTATGGACGAATGCATTAGAGACGGGGTGGGGGGGGTTACTGTGGCGGTTTGGTTGACCTGGTAGCGAAATGCCAGCTCTGGGCGAGGTCACTCGAATTCCCACTTGGAGCCAGCCAGGGCCGTGTCAGATGTCAAATAAGCTCAGGTTAGTTGATAATCACTCAACGGTTGAGTTGGCCAATAAATTCCGGTGCACACTAACCAGCTCCGTGTTTTTCACAATGTGAACCTGCTATCACAAAGTGCGCTTCAGTCCAGTGATTGTTTTCGTCTTCACTATCAAGTGTTACCTAGGGAAAATCAGACAACGAGGAAAGATAATTACTATTTTCAAAATAAACGATTCCATTAAAGCAGGTTTTAAACATGTTCTATAATCCGTCACTGTATGCAATCACCTCATCAAAAGAATGATTATCGCAATTCATTTCGTTAAAATAACGACTTCAAGATTTGCAAAATTCTGCTACGTGTGTAACTTGATTCCACTGGTCGACCTTACGCTTCGTCCTGAGTTTAAAGTTAGTGAACCTGTCTTGACAGTAACAGTTCATAGTCAGGCGGCCCTTCGGATATCGTCAGCTCTCCCCACTCGAATTTATAACGCACACCTTGGAGATCTTCCAGTAAATTGTCTTTCAAGCACCCAAGCTTAAAAAACCATTCCAACTTTCGAAATATTGGCTACTATGTAAAAGAACTTTATTTGCAATCTTCCAGAGGTAAGGAGAGCTATCATTCTTCTGTACTTTGGTCGACTATCACATGGAAATCTCTCATAAAATAAAATCTTTAGCACAGATCATATCATCTTATTAGGACTCTTCCACCAACACTTGACTTTCGGAAAACAATGCTTTGAAACTTCGTTCATCTATTCATGACTGTGTAATGTACCCGACTAGACCTTAAGTTGATTTGACCCATATATGTTGGTAAACACTAGCTATACGAAAACGTCACAAACAGCTATCAAAACGTGCAGTCCAAGAAATCAGCGACCGAGAACTGAGACCAAAGTGTCTAGCCGTATAGATGATCAAGCACTGAAACAAACTTGTCTGATTTCTGATGGTTGCGAATAGTGGTGGTGTTATTTGTAGCTCGGGTTGATTGTTTTGCTATTGATATGTTCGCCAAGCTTGGCATTTAGGTTGCAAACGTTTCATCACCAAGCGAGGTGACATTATCAGTGCGTGAGTGTTCGGCGTATAATTTTGAATTTGGCGAACACTCACGCACTGATGATGTCACCTCGCTTGGTGATGAAACGTTTGCAACCTAAATGCCAAGCTCGGCGAACATATCAATACCAAAACTTGTCTGATTTAAAAGACTTTCATTTTGGCCTTATGTGCGACTCACATGTTCATGAATGACTCTTCATACGCCTTGGCCTGAAAAACTGCAACTTTGTTCATCCAGATGAAAGTGGTCCAAGGGCACCGGTCATATTGTTAGATGGGATTATGATGAATTTAGTATTTCTCATCAATAAAGAAAACGACCTTGACAACGAGGAATGGGGAACCACTGCCTCTGTAGTGAACCCATACAGGTTTTGGGAAGTCAGACGGTTCGTGCACTCATATCAGCCACAGTTTTCACGACTAATATTTGCAGACATTATTTCTACGGTAAACTTTTGGTATTTTTCAACTGAATAATCATGAAGAACGTTAAAAGATATTTTTCCTCAGAAAACAGAGGACAACAATACAACTTCAGTGCAGGCGGACCCTGTTAGGCATAAAAGCATTTCAGCCCTTGCAATGCGAATGCAATGAAGTGAAAAAGAAATATTTTGATAGAATCGTTAAAGTGATCCTTCCCGCATTGTTGTTATTGTGATCTTGACAGGACTGCTTTTATAGTACGAAAATAACGATGGGGCCTCTGAAAGGAACTAAATAATCTGGTGATCCTGAAGCGCAGCTTTCTGTAACGTGCAGTGGAACATCACGAAGAGGCGGAACGTTTGCGTTCAATACAAACTGTAGTGATATCCAAATAATGTTCAAAATAAGAAAGCTGTATTTAAAATCTAGCTGATTTTAAAGCATTCAGCGTTATTCCGCCTGGGAATTTTGATTGCAGATGGATAAAACACCGTCAGGGTGCTCAAGTCATGACCACGTGTAAACAAGTAGCAAAGATTCGAACTTATAAACCCCCGAATAATGGGGCAACATTATAAAAGTGATGTATCCTAGCTGTGAACTATGGTAGGAGAAAAAATTCCTCAGTTTTAGTTATCACTAGATGATTAATTCATTTTTTATATGCACGAGCAGATTCAACCGCGGTTGGCTGCTTTAGCATTTCACTCGAAGAGATATTCCGTTTACGGTGCAATTACTTCACATGGGTCAGTAATCTTCAACGGTGGAATTTCAGGATGAATTCTTCGTGCACTTACAAATGATCATGACTAAACAGTATCGCTCAATCTACACAGTAGTCGTTATGTGAACCTTGTGTTACCAAGGTTTAGAAACAAAAACAACTGCTAAAAATGCCTCATACCTTAGTTATCCTGATCCCCTGAAACTCAAAGTTACATTTTCCAGAGTACTGTATTAGGAGTTTTCAGGAACGATCTTATCGACCACAGTGACCAAGACTGTTTGTAATATCTTGAAATTCCAAAGCCTAACGGAAACAAAAATAACAATGGGCGATGTTTGTGTACCGTTGGTTTTAGCGTATACACAATCAACACCACTTGCCCCAGAACTACAGTACAAATAATCCTGCAACCTGAAAAAGCTTTATTCCTGTATTGCTCAAAAAAGAGGATATATCTGAGTGATCCGTGCTGAAATTCCCCAAGTACTCTTTCTGGATTTCGTGCGGTGTTAATTCCGTAAGATTTCTTCCCGAGGGGTTGGACTCACTTCACGTCCAAAGAAGTTTTGCCTATATGGGCTTCTGAGAAGTCCGTTTCTCCAAAAAGGTAGCCGATACAAAGTTTGCATTAGTTATAACCGTGGCTTTTAGTAGCAACTGTAAATTTTTCAGTGTTTCTCTGTGAGAAGCATCATAGCAAATGACGAAAAACAGTGGATAATTTAACTCACCCGTTGATGACAATCGCTCATACGAATAAACTTTTCCAGCGCACCTCTTGTGTTGGCACTATTTGCTCGGGTTTTCCGGTCTATAATTGAAGTAGGCTTAACTCAGGATATTGCCTTACAAATTATTCGGCAGTTCTCATTCAAAACATCCGAAATCTGCCTTCTGTCAGAGAGAATGAAAGCCGCTGGACCAATTGGAAGCTCGTGTTTTCTCACTTTCATCTTGCTTGATTTGTTCTCATTGGTTCGTATACACTGAACATGGTCACGTTACCAACGATGATATGTGTCTCATCTAAGTACCAATCGTTGTGTTACTTAGATATATAGGCTCAAGTGGATATCATTCTCTTACACCACCAACATACTCCATGTAACTATGTGTTCAACACCGAGAAAAATGTTACTCAAACGGACAAACATGGCTGAAAGAGGCTGGCTGCCCATGATCGATCAAGAGAAGCAAGGGACCTTCATCGGTAACCAAGTGAACGTAAAAGGATTTAGCAAGACCATCTGTTTGCGAATGTTATACATTTTGTGTTCATACTCAGTTCTGTTACTTATATTTACTGCATACATGCGTCTTCTATTTTACTTCACCGTTCGGCTTAATGCACCTCGGTTGACTGGTCAATCAAGCATGTTAAAACTGAATCCGGGAATATCAGTCATTCCAAATCCTAGCGTTCTAACAAGTCTTGTGCATATTCGTGTCTCCAATCCAGCCTCATATTCGGCGTTGGTTGATGAAATGGCTGCGTTTCTAACACACTATCAAACCCACATTGCAGGTGGTGTGTTCGCTCATTGTGAGCCAGTACTGGGATTTGTTAGTCCCAGAGTTTCTTGTCGCTATAATCTGGATGCTGGCGGGCCATGCAACATGAAAAGCGGATTTGGATATTTCCGTGGACAACCGTGCTTTGCTGTCAAACTAAACAGAATCTATGGTTGGCTTCCCTCTCCGTTAGCCAATGCTACCGGGGTTCGTTTAAAATGCGAGGGCTTGACGGAAACAGATGCGGCTTACTTGGGTAAAGTTTGCTACTACGATATGGATTCACTGAGATATCACGGTCCATTGAAACATCAATCAGAATGGTGTGATCGCAACTTTGGTGTGTTCAACTCAATGTTCTACCCATTTCTAAATCAGGCAAACTATCAGTCACCAGTTGTTTTCGTCCACTTCATATCGCCCAAACGATATGTGGTCATTTGGATTAAGTGTTATGCGGAAGCTCGGAATATTCAAGTGAATCTGAACAGAAATGAAGGTTCCGTGGTGTTTCAAATTATGATAGAATAATGAACTTCTTAGATTTACGCTACATTGCTTGTAAGGAAGGACTTAATGCCTCATTAAACGTAAACTCGTTTATGCGCACATTCTTTACTTCACTTGTCAAGCACAATTGTTGAGCACCATTTCTATTCACATATGTAGATAACAAGGTTTTTGACATTTAAATACATAGTTTATTTTCTTCGCCCTCATTACTGGAATTTCCTGCTTAAACTATCAAGCTGTTCCTGGTTTATTGCCAGCCAGTCAACACTTCAAAATCCTATCAAAATGCTGTATTCAGACATGAACAGTGAACAATGCGGGAAACATTTAAACCATTACTTGTTTCGTGTTAATGGGCATTGGTTGAGATATCCCGATTGTCACTGGTCATCGATCGGAATTTTCGAGCTGATGTGGAATTACGGGTTTGCTCCTGCTACAGATCACAAGCGCTGACTATCGTTACCACGAACTGAACCATACAAGTGAACAGTTTTACGTTCGTGTAGACTCACCCAACCAGCTACTTTCGAAAAGTAATACTGTTTTCAAGTTTCGCTCTTTTTAGAGCTCCACCGTAGCAAATGGAATCATCACAGCCGAGATTCAAACTCTGGTCACGTTGCTCTGAAGCAACCGTGTTCATTATTAGTTCAATGGATTTATTACTAGCCAGTTATTTAGTGGCATTCGAATACTGTGAAGCAGGTCAGCATTTTTTGCGATTTCTTCCCATCGTGGGGTCGCCCATTAACATTAACATGACATTTACCGTCTCTTCTCGAGGTAATCGGGTAACTCGAGCATCCTCACATAAGAAAGTGACCGAGTGTCTGCATATGATAATCCAATCACGCCCAATGTGAATTAATCACGCAATGGACGACAGGAGGGGCCTTTTAGAAGCGTAAACAGCATTCTAGTCCCTGTTTTGACAAGGATATACGCTAATGAGGAGGTCTAACAGAATAAAAACTTCCGTGTGAGTTAAGTGACGTGTGCGTGGGAATCCAGCAGTGTTGGTCATTTGACAGTACTATTCAAATTGTACGGACCGAAGTGCCCCAAAACTCGCCACTGATCAAACAGACGCTCAGCACACGAATGACTTCTGTTATTTCAAATTGGAGAGAAGTCCATTTCTGGTGGTTAGCAAGACAACTACTGAATCCTCACAAGACGATCCGGTAATCTAAACACCAACTAATAGTGACACAGCTTATTTCAGTGATAAATCTCTGTGGCCGATCGATTTTGTAATAATATACTCAGAATATGAAGGCTTCTTTTCGTGTTCTTCTTCAGTCTTTTTCAACCCACTTGACCTTACCATGAGACCCAACGAAACATGCATATTTCTCCAACGTATACATCGTTCACCTATTGTTTTCTCTTGTTTGTAGTTTGAAAACAATACACGTACTTTCCTGAATATCCCGAACAATTGTAACTCGTACCCGAAACGATTTCTTAATCACCTTTAATATTAGCATTTCTGCCTTGAAAAAGTTTATTCCGTTCAACTTGCCCTCCCAATTTGGAGCGTTTGAACTGCGTTCACCTCCTAACTAAATCCAGTTGTAGCAGTGAAATTTACTTCCTCAGTCTTACTTTGCTTTTGTCGGTCTTCATATCGTTGTGCGTCTGAAACTTAGTCTTTATATTTATCAAAAAATATCTGCAAATTTGTGTGAATGATTATGAGTGTTTATCGGACGGTCTACGAAATAATTAACGTTACTGTAAATCAACTTCACTGAATTAATCACGTGTTTTCTTACAGAGGCATGTAAAGTGACGACAGCTCGGTACATAAAATGCGTAAATCGCAGTGTTTATTTGATTCGGCTAACTATTTGCATGATAATGCGTAGCCTTTTGATGCCCAACTTGTGGTTCCTTCATATTCTGAATGTCAGCAAAGCAAATGAAACCCTGTTGTTCATTTATCGTAAATAATTTACTGAACCCCTCATTCGTTTCATTTTTCAGCAACGGATCAACGTGTGCACAAATAAGTCTTGCCAGTAAGCGAGTTAATTTCCCCTTAAGTTTAGAAACTTCAAATTAACAGTAAGTGAACGAATGAACGTAGTAACTGGGCTTTACGAATGACAGTTTTAGGGTATTTGCCTTTAGGTCTTTTCCAGTAATCTCAGCTGCATGGTCGGCTTCTACGACAAGGACTGTCGTTGATTTTGCTCCACATTTACAAAACATTATGATGATAGTGGTGTATTGCTCGAAATTTGTTGAAAGATGCTTCGTCACATTTTATCAAGTGTGTTTGGTTGAATTAAAGTCACAGGGTATACTTACAAACATCACATGCAGAAGGTTTCTGAAAACATCAGTGCCCCTCACAAAGGGAGAACTAATAACTTCATCAATTTTATTCACACACTAACCGGCTTCTTCAAGTATTCAATGGCAGCTTTATAAAAGAATACGGGGATGTGTATTTCGTTACTCGAAGATGTTTCAGAATGCTGTGAATTATCTCGAGCAAGTGATATGCAATGGATGAAATTTGTCTTATACGGATGACCCACAGCCTAATCTGCACGACATTAAACCGACCAGCTGTCCCATTTACAAGGTAACTTAGATAAGCGCTTTGTCTTCCTGACTTGAAGCTCCCTTTCTGCCAATTTTACATGGACGTAAATGCAAACAAATGAATATTGATGCAAATAGTGCAAGACAAAGAAGAGAGATATGCGGCAGTTAACGGACAACGTTGGTCTACTAATTAAGTCAGAACAGATAACCAATTGTCTGCACAGCAAATCGATGTACAACGTGAACTAGATGCTTTTTTAATATGAGCCCCGCCTCATCCTTTTTGAAAAGAAGTCGAATAGGCACGTTTGTTTGCTCAGCGGTGTGGACGGTTCGGTTTTGGGCCTGAGATTTACTTACTCGTCTTATGTACCAATATGGCACCCCATTATCTTCAACACATTTTCTTCGGCGAACGCATCAGCCAATTAACCTTTTTTGGTATGTTCAGATAATTCTCCTACCTACTTTTCTTTGCACTCAAATGACACACAACTATCGCACTGCATACATTACTCTGCCCGAGTGGACTCTGTCTGACGGTGGTGTTGACTCAATTCCCAACTCTGTCGTAAATAGCTTGAAGGAGAGTTGTGTGCTATATTATTACTAGGTGTTCTCGCCAAGTTCATTTCGGCGAGCAACTTTTTCAACTTTATCAACGTCAGACCACCACGACCCCTTATTGTTGTCAGAAACGAGATTCATTTTCTGTTGTAATATCCAAATATGTACAGTTCAAACAAATTTTCGAACTAGTTTATTTGGTGAGCTGGAAATGATAACAGTCTGCGACCAGTTTGCATTGAACTCCACGGTGACCACTTCCGCGGGCTTTTGTGAAAAGCGTTGCACGAAAATTGAAGTAGGTATTTGAATTAGCCTCGAAGTGGCTGCCACATAGTATATTACAGTGTGTACCTGTTGTCGTGTAACTTACAACCCGTTGATTAAAAGTATGTCAACCAAAATATTCACATTGACCGACTCTATTTTCAATGTATATGTTAATGACATTTCCCAGCAAGTACTATGTTAATAAGCACAACAGTATTCTTTATAAGGTTGTGCCAAAAGTGATGATAACACTGGGCTAACCTTGCCCAGAAAAACCGGAAAGTGTGTAAAATGATCACATGACGCAGGTTCATCTTAGTAATCAGCTTACGGTAACTTTCGTCAACCGTGTGAGCAAGCATATGCACTACTGACGAGCTCTAATGGAAACGAAACTCGAGTCTAGTGCTTTTATTCGAAAGAGGCTGGCTGGAAAGTCTATCTGAATGCGAAGGCTGCGATCAAATGTGAGTGATGGTCAACTTGAAAATAAACCAAATCCCCGACTACTCATCAGTAACCCTGTGCATTGATTTAGCAATGAGTCAATATAAATTTTGGCGATTTTTATGTGAGCCGCATATGTACATTATAATATTCACGGTGTGTAGTTTTAGATTACTCCATTAAACTGTTGAAACGTTGTTTGAATCACAAACCTTGGACTCCTAGCAGTAAGGTTTCGAGATCAAAATTTATGACTGATTTTTCTTCATGACAACCACGCGTCAATACCAAAAGATAATCCAAGTACTTCAAAGAAAATCCTCTCATTTGTCGTTTTTTGTTTGTGGCTGATTAATTATGATATAATCAAACCAAATGTTACTCCAATTCGCTCTCCTTTGCATAGATCGGAAAATATTCTAATGGGTTTGCTCTGAAGAGACAAATAATTGAACAGTGTAATATTCTCAATTCATTGTTTCGTGGTGCTATACTTGTCAGCGAACCGCACGGTTGTAGGATTATCTCATATTGTACCTAAATGATCGATCCAAATGACCAGGAGTTTCAGTAGTACAAAAGTGAACGAGACGTTGTTTTCGCTACCTCCAACGCTGTAATTATTAGTTATTCGGTCGAATATAATGTGCTTATGCAAAGTGAATTGAACCGAAATGCGTTGAGTCTTATCTTTGGCTCGACTCCAAGCCGGGCCGAATATCCTCAGAATGAGAGTTAACAAAAGTTGCAAAACGCCTACTTTACCTTAAAATTCTCATCATGCGAAGGACCGAATGGTTTATAAACTTTAACATGTATACAGTTAGTGCAGTGTGCATATTTCACTAGTTACGATGATGAGGATATTCTTAAAAATGAGACGGATCTGCACAGTGGCTCTCGATACACAATAACTGGAAGTGTGCGCAAAGAAAAGAACGGAAAATCTAAACGTTTTATTAGGCACTAGATCGAACCGAGACCAAAAAGCCATACGGCTAACAGTGAATTTGAAAAAGGAAGCGTACATTACGTTACCATATAAAGGTAACTTTGTGAATTTGGGGAAGATCCAGCGAAGAGTCACTTCATTAAGACGGAATTAAGACGCTTTTAGAGTGCGAGTTTCCAACCAGGTATCTTGGCTCTTTGTACCTTCAAACATGACGAATGGATTTATCAGCATTAAAACACAACACGAATAAAAATGTCCAAATACTTGTAGAGAACGGTACACAATCAGACCCGATAGGTCGCCGACCGCAATAATGAAGAAACATGCATTCCAAAGGTTTCATAAGTGTACCTCCTAATCCGACACCGTGGTAACGAAATAGTCAAGTGCTTTGACTTCCTGCATCACAGGGTATGAAAGACCAGGAAGTGAAGTTGATTTCAAGCTTTAAAAACATATTGCGCCCTTAAAAACCAGTGTTAGTGAAATCGTCTTAAAGTGGCTCGATAAACTGGTTTGAACCTGCGTTTCGTGCTCAAAATCCTTAGGCCCATGTGGGTCTAAATTTCGGGTTAGTGACACCCAATTCACATATTTTGATGTTTATTTATTAATTTATGATCTTCCCCAACTGATGTGGACTGAAATTTGAACACATCCGTATACTGATACGCCAAAGACGCATACCATCTCTTGCCTTAGAAAACTTTTAAATTTTGTATTGCACATCTAAGTAGATTATCTAGTAAGTACAAATTAAAATATTCGTTGTGTTAGTATCCTTCAACTAAACAGAATTTAAAGGCCCTAAACTGCAGAAAAACAGGTTGGTCAGTGATTCCCGTTTTCCTCGGGAAACGAATCGGTCAACTATTTACAGTGTACTACGAATCAATGGCTCACCATAGAATCTCAGTTTGTCTTTTATGACCGAAGAACTCATTAGCTTACAAGCAGTTTAATTTCACCAACTCCTAACAGTCAAGATTGTAACAGGTAGGGTTAACATTCAGGTCTGAACCAAGCCTTCCTAACGTGCGCGAATAGGTTTCACCAACATTATTGAATACAGCTACAAAGAGCGTTTTACCGAAGTTTTATCAGGATGGAAAGCAGGTTACATCACCATGATTTCTAGCCATGGCACCATAGCTGACTGATATTAGTAAGGCAAACTTAGATCTCTATACCATAACGATAGTGAATTATCTCGGTCTTTTGTCCGTCGTCCTCGGAAAGCATCACTAAGAAGCTGAATAGTTATACTTTCACTACCATAACGACGCGCTTAGAACTGTGAAATCCGTTCCAACCGACACTAGCAGCAGGTCAGAGAGCCAGTTTGTTTATAACGCAGAAAATCCGGTGATAGCAAGCGCTGAAACTCATTATAACTGAATGTGATATCATGCCACTGATAGAAATAAATATGGCAAACATTCACTTACTAAAAACAATTGTTGAAGACACCAAGATAGATTCATACGATCATTCTGGGACTGTTACCGCGCGAATGCAATAACAGAATAGTGTGGACACATAAATATAACATATGAAAGCTTACAGATATGTTTTTTCTAAACGCACTCAAGGTTAGTGAATATTGTTTGCTAGGTTACGTCTACTGAAGGTTGACGAGGTATGACACTCGTCTGTACCCGTTTCGTTTCCAAATTTGAGGCACTGCGTTTTCATTAGTTTAGATGAAAGTGGGTCACTGAGTGAGGTTTATTCATTTTTGCTGATTCACTTCATTCTAACGAGCTATTTCAGACCAGTTGATTCAGTTAGCGTTTATACTCACGCTACGTTTTCGTAGACCATAACCAATGGGCTGACTAGCCTGAGTGTTTGTCAGTCCATTATGTTTACATTGGCTATTGACTGCTGCATAAGTTTTAGCCGCATGGCATATCACAAAGTCACATGCATGTATGGTGATGGGGGAAACTCTTAGCACACTGCCGACAGTCGCCTTTAATTTTTCCTATTTGCTACTATACTGTAGTAAAAGTGAACGGTTGATAGTTTAAGCTTTTGCAAGCTGATAGCCGTCGCGAAACACTTTTTAATCCAGAGGCTTATAAGAAGGATCGTCTGCATTTTTTTACAAATACCAGTCAGATTTATTTCGGCAGTGTAACGGAGGTTGTATCGCTAATCGGCTTCGACCGCAATAACTTCAGTCCACTTCAACCACTCGAAGCAAATATCATTCTGAAATCATTGCAAAGCCGTATAACCGCCTGATATATGTTGGTCTATTGGTTCTTAGGGACCTTTGAACTACGAGGTTTTGAGACTATTGGGGACAGACTCTTAATATACACTGTTTGCACTAGAGAACAGTTATGAGATGTGAAAAACCCTCGGGCTGCCCATGCTGGTGAGGAATGTCAGGCACTTTTTACAACACACCTAGTAAAGTGGGTAACGTGATTTTAAATAAGTTTTTGTCACTTATTTAGCTGATGTGACTTCTCCAGATGAATGAGTGATTCGAGCATCATGCACAGTCTTTCGTGGCTTGGTATTCAGGTGCGGTGGTTCCGTAATGTTCAGTGCTAATCCAACGGTACATTCTTATGGCAGTAGTTAGGATCATCAGGTGACTCCCTGATGTGCTGTCAAAAGAATAAGATGCGGGTCGTTTCCGGAATGACCATCCGAAAATCCTATCGCATGTAAAACTGTCCAACACATACGGGGATGCCTCATTTTATATTGTACTTCATAGGTTTCTCTGACAGACAATGGTACTTGCTGGAAAGTCTCACACCAACCATTTTGTTACTGTCCCACAATTTTGCAATTGCTTCCAGCCATTTTATAGTTCTTATCCGAACATTTCACGAACTTACATTGTGACAAGAACATGGAATACTGGAGTGTAAGGAGAACATGAAAAATTTGAGTTATTCAATGCTCTTGAACACTATTTCACATTGGTCATGTCAGGACCAAAACGGCTCACATATTGTTCTTCTACAGCATCACTCCGTTAAGTAGGACAACTACCTTCACACATAAGCATGGAATATTGAACACCCAATGATATTGTCTTCAACTCATGCATCCGTAATGCAATTAGCACTGTAACAATTTCTTCGGGTTTAGTCAGTACACTATTTCAAGTTTGTCAGCGCCACCGTTAATATCGTGAAGCATGAAGATTGCATTGATCTCAAACCAGGCACGACCGATGCTGCGGTGGTCAACACGGTTCTCGGAGTTCTAATCTGGGCCATGGCAATGATGTGCATTACTGACGACCTCTAATGAGAGCGAAACCAGAGTCTGATGCTCTTTCTCAAAACAGGCTGACTGGAAAGTCTATCTGAATGCGAAGGCTGTGATCACTTGACAGCGATGTTAATCTTGAAATAAACCAAATCCCCGACTACTCAACAATAATCTAAAACCGAACATACTTCATATGCGGACACAGCTGAAAAAAAGCAAGCTGGTTGAAATCAACTCAACGTAGAAAATTAGCAATAGATCAATACGTCAGGTTAGCATATAGTAGGAGGATAAAGGTCGTCGACGGCTAGCCCATAATTTTTAATTGGTTAGATATGCAATGCTGGTTTGAATGGGTTTTGTGCCACACTTCATTCTACTCCATGTCGGCCGATTCTTCCGGACTCTTTTTAAACTATATAGAAGTTTACAACTATAGAAGTGAAAAAAACTATGCTCAGTTGAGTGTGGTTTACCTGTGGATTGTCATTGGCGTTCGGTCGCCAGATTTGAATAGAGCTCAGATATTTTTGCACTCTTTCAGTTTGAGTAGATGTTCCAAAGAGGAAAATTCAATAACCAAATCTGTTTTTGATCAAGAGTGAAGTCTCAATGGTCTTTAGCGGCCACCTCACGGATGTCGAATTGTCATACACCAATCTTTCTGGTTTTAACGGGTACCTGTATGATAACGAACATTTACGTAAAGCTTGCAGTATAAAGCTAACCAAATACTAATGATTAGTAATAGGGGATATGTTTCTCATAAACCTAACATTACGCTCAGTTGCTGTTCGTTGTCTCACTTCGAAAAACACTTCATTCGGCCCCTTTCGAAAAGAAGTGCTAGACTCACGTTTCGCTCTCATTATAACTCGTCAGTATTACATATCCTTGCCATAGCCGCCACTAGAACTCCTACCACGCCTTCATGAGTCAACCGTGTTGACCACTGCCCCATTGACCCCACAGTCGGCACGACTGTGAGGAACTTTCAATTCATATGGAAACGAAAATCCATCAGTACACATCAATAATCGAAACAACGCTCAACAATTTAGGGATTTCTGTGATTTCAGCTTGGAGAGAAGTCCCAGGCAAGGGGCCGTCGATATGAGTTAATGAGATAGTTACTGTGTCTGAACTCGCGGTGACCGGGCAATGGCAGCATTACCCATAAAGGATAGTGGTTAGGTGTTCACTTGTGGTGATTCGGTCATGTCTAATGTGAAACCAGTCACACAGTGGTGAACACATTTGTCTCATGAGACCGTGGCAGGATTTGTAATCCGGGTTATGGCAAGGAGACGCACTACTAACGAGTCTTACTTAGGGCTAAACTCGAGTCTAGGTCTTCTTTTCGGAAGAGGTCGACTGTAGATTTTAATTGTCTATCTACTGAAACAGGTAAGTAGGTCAGAGATGGCAACGGAGCCATCTATATGAGTGTTCCTGTTGTAAAATGGCTTAGATCTACGACAGTCTTGTAATTCGTATTCTGAGCTGTCAGCAATCACTGTCTTCCGTAGACCAAATTTCGCCATCAATCATTTAAAAAGACTGGCAATTTAAACCAAATTACTCCCAGATTATTTTATGTTAGACACCCAACGCTGTTCTTTGTTCCAACATTTAATAAGATAAAATGATACGCTACTCGTGAAAAAAGGATATATTTTCAGACCGAATTCACCTTCATCGGTATGTTACGCGTAACGAGTATTCTTTGAAACGGTTTTTGAAATGGCTTTTGTGACATTGAACTCATCGCAATTTACATCAAGTTGCCCTTCAGAAAACAGCAATCATCCACAAATGTGTGCCTGTTTCCAGCCCACCTTTATTTGCCAACCACTTTTTAACATCACGACGACAGGGATGATTTCATTGGGTGCAAACATCGTGTATATTTTGCATAACAATAGTCGAGTTCCCTTGAGCATGCATTCAGTCAGGGTTTCTTGTCCTTAACCCTGACTTTCCATTAGCCCTTATGTAAGTAACGTCCACCAGTCTTTTGAAAGCTTAAACAGGACGCAGAAATTTGTAAAGCACATTTTGGATATAAGCTTAATGGGTTTAATTCACTGGAATTATCGACGATGGCTTAATGATTTGGGACTGTCTTGCACATTTTTTGTCAAGGTAACTAGTATGCAATTTTATGGCCAAAGCAGTCTGTATATGAATAGCTCTACTATCAAGTTGTCGTAATCAATAATCTCCACATAACTGAGACTAGAGTTATTTGTAACTGTTGGTAACCGGCAGAATCTACTCGCTATCAAAACTTCCCGTTCCGTCTGACAAACTCTGTTTTCCAAACATTCCGCGTAAATAAAAGTTCCCTCTGCTTACTATGCTGGTAGGCACACTATCATGAAAGGCAAACAGACGTTTGTTTTCATACAGTTCGACCTCACGCGACGGTCCACATTAATATGTCTGGACCTCAACTCACAAACGAGGCTAAACTTATACGGCTGAAGGATCAGTGGGATATTTGAAGGCGGAATGGGGGGCTTTGAAGTGGAAGGTTACTATAAACAAATCACCAAACTGCTAAGTTTCCTCCGCGATGGAGGTGAACAATAATGCTGGAGTATCTCAAACACACACGGGTTTCTCCCGAAAGGAAAATAGTAGTGGCCATGCCGAAATCTGTCATCTCAATATCAAGCTAAATACAACATATTTATATAAGTCCACACGGTCTTTCAGATAGCATCTCAATAGCGTTGACATGGTCTTCCACCGGTAACGGTTAAAATCGATTAATGTAGTTCGGTTGCGTAAAATCTGCGAAAACATTATCACGTCAATGCTGACAGTAGTTTGAACGTGTAATATAGATAACTTTGTGCGGATTGCACTGCCCATCACGATTTCCTGATTTTATCCCGTGGTCTCGATAGATTGCCTTAAGGGAATCAGCTGGGTCCAGCAGCCGAATCGCTGCACTCATAGGCTCAGCAACTTCAAGTGGACAAGCCCTCATCGATTATTGTGTTGTCTGGGTAGAATGGCGTTCATGAAGCTTCAATTCTTGCCAAATAACTAGTTTGGTAATAAGCTGTGAGGTAACATGTTATATAATTACGTTCACACTAGTTATAGTAGTAAGTGAGCACAGACATCAAAAATGACTTATTCCATCATAAATTAACGTCATAAAGGGTGGTTAACGCTTAAACAGCTAATATAATCATTCACGAGAACTAAGGGTGAATATCTTAAACGCAAACTGTTCACAATATTCAACGTATCTTTTTAATTAACTGATTTCGGAACGTCATTATTATTCACCGTATCCTAGAAATGCTTACTCCCTGCCGACTTTAAACAAGAACAGCCATTCTAACTAAACATTCTGCAAGTAACTGGCTGAAAGTTGATTTTCTCTGTTAAGCATATCGCCACACCAATTTGAAGTATACGTAACCAACAATTTCTTGTTGGTGATATCCCGGGACCAACGGTGTTCGGTGGATTCTTGTTTTCATCTTGTCAGTTGAAATTCCGACCTGTGGAACTCGACTTCTAAGTCTTGGTGAATACATGTTCAATCAAATTATGGTTTTGAAGGTATACTCTTCAGAGTAGAATGTGTACTCAGTTTCATATCACTACACCTATGGCATTTAGGCGGAAGTCTACTTGATCAATTCAGCCGCAAAGATATGTATCAGTTCATGATACACGTTTTTGCAGTGTAGCATCATGGAAGTGGGTAGTTTGTATAGTTCGGTTCTTTGAGCTCACACCTATTCGTAATGCAGGCCAACCCTCACGTATACAAACCAACGACTGCCCTGAACCAAAACTGAACAGCGTTCTATCCTATTCACTAAAAGAAACTCACTAGCCTATCACTGTAATTAAGGCGTACTACGAGTAGCCGTTTGAGAGAATGACCTAATTATCTACCAACTAGTATCAGTGGGACACTCCAGGGTGTTACCCAGTGGTCGCTTCGGGTCACGAAATCAAGAAAACCGGTTTCAAAAGATCGCAGTAACCTTTCGTATGTTTCCATCAGTTGCTACACATAAAAACGGTGAACGTCAAATATATGAAGGAAGGTTAGGATGAAGGAACAAGTGTCAAAGTATATCGAGCACTTGATATGTGGCGTGACCTGACACCACCCCCAACAAACAACGTGAGCCGACTTCCTCAATCGCCCATTGAGGACCCATTAAGGACTGCTTATGTGGTCGACCCGACAAAAGCTTTCTTTGTGTTGAGGTGTCACCATTAAGCCACTACGGGCACCGCTGGTCATGCAAAGCAAACCAGTTCTTTGTGCGCGAAAGCCGTTGATTACTGATGAGTAGTCGGGGAATTTGTTTATTTTCAAGTTGACCATCACTCACATTTGATCGCAGCCTTCGTATTCAAATAGACTTTCCAGCCAGCCTGTTTCGAAAAGAAACACCAGACTCGAGTTCCGCTTTCATTAGAGCTCGTCACCAGTGCACATCCTTGCCACGGCCGGGATTTGAACTCCGACCATTCCAATCATGAGGCAACCGTGTTAACCACTGCGCCATTGACCTCACATTAGGCACGACCGAATCATCAAAAATGAATACTCAACCACTCTCGCTTGTGAGCAATGATCAGGTTGCCCGATCGTCTCGAGAGGAGACACAGTTACTGTCCTGCTAATTCCAATCGATAAACCCGCGATTAGGACTTCCGAGACAGGTCGAGATCACTGATCTCATTAGAAAAGAAAGTTGTTGACTTTGAACCTCCGTCTATCATCTTTCTGGCCAATGGCAGACTAGTGTATGCATTAACTTGATATATGTGCTTAATTCGTTCGGACAACTTTAGTGTTCGCTAGTTTTATGTGTAGCAACTTATGAGAACATACGAAATGGCACTACCGTGTTGCAAAAGCGGTCTTCTGATTTCTTTACCCGAACTTCGTTACGTTGTTTTTACTAAAAGGGGGGAGGAGAACGTAGTTTCACGAACACTACAAGTCACTTGTAACGCTGTGTTGTTCTCGATACATTTGTTGAAAGTAAGTTAACAAGGATGCCCAAACTGTTTGACGTCAGCACTATTAAGTTTGCTGCAGATGTTTCACAAATGTTTATTGATCGAGATACTTCAGGTGATTGCTGGTTAGTCAGTCGGCCAAACGTTCTAGGTTGTTGTGAATGAAGAGAAATTACGGTCAATCATATGTACAGTTTCTGTCAGACAAGAAGCAGCCCAAATTTGTGAAATATTGCACAACAAAGTGTTACTTAGGTGCACAACGTTTCAGGTGGGTACAATGCATACAGTTGGAAAAGTGTTTCCACACCACTGAATTTACTAAACTAATAATTTACCACATCAGCTCAGTATTGTTTTGTAAAGAGGTTTGCAGTAAATCAATTCAGCATCAAAGTCTTTAGGATATTTACTCGGAAATATCTCTCCAAAATTTTGTAATATCCTGTTAGAAACTACTCTTTGAAAATGGGACAAAAAGCAACTCTAAAATAGTGAAAAAATGAGGTAACAGGAACCTGAAACAAACTGTATAGGGTCGCTATGTAAACGTCCTAGTCTCGTCAATCAAGGATTATTTTTGGCCATCAATATCATGTCCTAATAAAGCGTCGTCATATATCATACCCAAATGGAAAAATCTCATTTTATTCACCAGTCGCCCAAACGCCAACGCACTGAACTAGCTAGCAGTAAGCTACCGTACATTTGCTTTAAAAATGAACCCACGGTTGTTTTAATACAACCAGCCATAGCTATTGCACTTCTTGCTCAAAGCCCCACTAAGCTAATGGTGGTTTGTAGCTTGACTGACGTAGTTGCAAGCAAGCTGTAATAAGCTCAGCTTTCTACAATACACATGTAACCCAAAGAACCTTTTCATGTAGCACAAAGTGACGTTATCTGATCCAACCAGTCCGAGGTGTTCGGCTTATTAATTGTGGGAGGTCGAAATCAAATATGATTCAAAGCTTCCACTCCTAATTATTACAGATTAGTTCAACTCAGTGTGAGCTTAGTATGGATTTTAGTAACACTCATGATCAATTCAGTTTATTCGAAGTGCTCAACATCTCAAGACTGACTCAATGATAACTCTCAGACAGAAAGGCTGCCCAATAAAATACACCAAAACGGTCTGTCATCATCGAGTGGCTGACAGCTATGCAAATGGCCTATCAAGAACGTCGTTAAACCGTCTTCGGAAAGCAGTGTTTCACAGACTCTTTGCAAGGTTCTGCGCGCGAACTGAGGACAGAGATCATGTGATTTAATGCAAACTTAAGAGAATTGCTTCAGTACATTGATTTTGGTAAGATGTTTCGCAAAGATGGTTATGTTTGTAAGTTCAACGCATTCGAAGGTTAAACCTTCAAAACCTCAAGAAACAGAAATTAAACGCGGGACAATAACAGTCTTGTGGACACGGTAAGGAAAATGATTACATATGAACTTCACTCTTCTAAAAACCCTTCAGTGACGCATGTCTTCGTCTCAATCGGGATTTGACCATTTAGGCTTTGTGAGACAGCCACAATCGCCAATCCGGCATTCACTCTACACAGGGTACTGCCAAATTATCATATGCCAACGTTTAGCCATATTCACCCATGAACAATATTCATATATCTCTGTAGCTTCAAGAAGGGACACAATAACTGCTCTGTTAACTCGAGTCGCCGATCTCACGACCAAAATCACTCTTCAGTTGAAATTCACAAAAATCATTTTACATGTTGGGCGATATTTTGCTTAAGAGTAGCCAGTAGAAGATTTACGGCTGGTATGAATTGGAATTCACTTATAATTTATCTAACCTTTTGCTTTACCATAGCTTTGTTGCCAACCTTCTTTCGGAAAAAAAGCATCACAATAAGGTATCTTTTTTGTTAGTAGCCCTCATTAGTGCATATCCTAAAATGCTCAGTAACAGACTCATGAGTGGTGGAAAAAGTTTTCACCTTGTTCACGTGACACACTGAGACAAGTGAAGTTGATTCCGCTGTCATTAACCCACACAGAATAGGAACATGAGCAATTACAACAACAAAAATCTCGACTATTGGAATAGGAAGGACGGAACGGTGCGAACAACTCAAATGTCGTAGATGATTACAGAGTGCCACCTTCACTCTTCTAATACACAATGTAGCCCATTCATTTCATAATTTCATCTGCAACTTCCACACCACAAATTTCTTCCCTGTGTAGGACGCACAAGGCTGCATGCGAGCTAGACACTATCAAGCTATCCAACTACGGACAGTGTTTGCAGAGACAACAATCGTTTAAACCAGTGAGACGACTGTAGCCTAATTAGCAGTCCCCGTAACCAACAGTTTGATCTCCATTAACTAGATTAATATAAACTAGTTAACATATAACAAACCTACTCTAATACAATACGTACGTCTCAGGCATGCAAACCAGCCATTTAGGACAATCGAAAAATCGATAAGAAAAACAAAGGGCAATTAACAACAATACCGGAATGCCGACAACGGCAGCACGGTCATAGGTATCCTCCTCCGAATCACAGTTTATGGCATAACCGGACATCCTTTGAGCAGGATCCACCTGTCGAGTATACACGTACCCAGACGTTTCTTTCCACTGCTCATTTAATCGTTTCCTGTTATGTGTGACATTCCCCCCTTATATTAATGATAATTTCTCGGTTTTCGCATTTGAGAATTTATGGGATAACGTAGCATTCGATGCCACATGTGGTCTGCATATTGCCAGGATGACAAAACGACGACAAGAGATGTAGTTTTAAATCAGCTTGCATCGTTGACAGCGTGATTGTAAATAGGATATTCTTACTACTCGGCTACCGTAAACTCACGGATCTAGAATAGTTTCTCGAGACTCAAAAATTCTTATGTAGCAAAATAGCCAGAAATAGGTAGCGTCGTTTATTTGACTCAAATCTGACGCGAAGAATTTACGGCTGTCACTCACTTCGTGCGATTCTAAATATGCAATGATCGTACGTTTACTCACTCAGAATGAGTTAGACGATTTATTGTTGTTCCTAAAGCTTGCTCCCATTGCCCATCAGTTATCTCCGTTCAATATCGTTCACAAAATGAAGCTGATAGTATTCGACGTGACGCAGTTTCAACCGGTGAATCAAGATTTCTCCATAGGAGGTTAGGTGTAGTCGTTTGAGATCAGAAGTACACTAGTGAACGATTCCCTGACTACATTGATATCCCGATACTGCATAGTGATTGCAATCGTGTACACGCATGAACTGCCGTATGGTGAATAGTAGAGAACGAGTTGAATTCTTTAGATGACACAATAGAAGGCTTTAGTCAAAGTGGTTAAATGACATAACTCTTGTTGTCAGTACTGTCCTTCCACCAGGAGGATTTACATCGAGATGGTGATGTTCCGACCAAAAGATATTAAAACACTGAGTTCCCTTGATCCAGTTCACCAATAGCGATAGAAGACATACATCGCGAGATGTTAACATTTCGTTTACTCTCTCCAGTCACGAACGTAAAACATTAAAATATATAGGACATGGGGTTAGTAACACAAATATCGGCAGAACAAATCGATGCCTACGACAAAGAATGGCTGAACATATGCCTAAGTGGTTGATACATGCCATGACGCAACGGACATTGGTAACAGAACGACTGAGACAAAATCCGACCTCATCCATCACAAAAGCACACAATGGAAACAAGTCACGTTGGTGACCCGGCCAACTCGTTTCAAGTTCTGTTACGTAACAAGAACCCCAAATTGCTCGCTTTCTTCGAGGCGATGTTGATCAACATTCACCGCCCGGCTCTGTGTGCATAAACTGCTGACTCACGCAGTTTGTCTACCCTGGAACTGACGACAATCTTTGTTTCATGTAAACCCAATCGTTGAATGTTTTTATCGTGTTGTTAACCGCATGTCCTATATGTTCTAATGTTTTACGTTCGTGAATGAAGAGAGTAAACAAAATGTTAACATGTCGCGATGTATGTCTTCTATCGCTATTGGTCAAAAGATATTACTTAGCAAGAATCGTTTGTCAATATTATTTTAAGAGGTGCTTTGTGCTCGGGGTATGGCGTTTGGTCATGTGAGGTGAAACAAGCCCTTGGTACTGAGTGTAGAAATCGAGTGATTGCTGAAGGAACATGATCCATTGAAGAGAATTTTGAAAAAATTGACTTCCTTGACTTCTCGCCTTTGGCTGACACATTTGCGCACAGTTCAGTCACAAGCAGAGTTAACTGAGGAGTTTACCCTATCCACTTAGTATTGATACTGACCTACACGAGTTCATCAACAGCACAGTGTAAGATGGACAGCTGCTACTTATAGTTGAGATAACTCCCAACTCACCCTTACAGTTCAGAGCGAGCGCAGCAGACGAATGCAGTTGAATGCAGTAAATGCACCGGATATCTTTAAATAGACTTCATAGCTAGTGTTCTCAATTCATTTAAGAGCTAACCTGTTTAATAATGTCGCCTTCTTGATTTACTGCTGTGAATGTTTCGGTGGTTCAGCGTACATAATTTGCACTAATGAATGCTTAACGAAATAATCTGCGGTTACTGAACCATATGGCTTTGAACTGGGACAGCAACGAACGTTACTTCATCAATCCAGACCATGTTAAACGATTGTCCTCGAGAAACAGACACGAAAGAAGCATTTGTGTCGCTTACCGGCACTCTGCATCTATTCGTGGAATGATAGCCATCAAATCTTATCGATAGCTGAGGCGGTCACAACCGACTACCTCACTCTGGTTTCTGTGTTAAATGATGTTCACTCAAAGGTCGGTTGCTCCACGACTGAACACGATAGCCCATTATTATCCCGTTCAACCACCATAACCGAAATGGCAGTGATTACTGAATGCCTAATTTGTTTATTCTCATACCTACAGTGAACCCGTTGTAATGATTCCTCCACTCACGTTAGCCTTGGTGTACTCGGTTTATCAATCGTTGTTTTTCCTGATCTCTTTGAAAATGTCCAGTTATCACACAGTATTCAGCTAATTCAGCATAGTCGTTAGATACCACATAGCGGGTGTACACATGCAAAATTAGAAAGAATGGGGGGCGATAGTTGTGCTTTTCCTTACATCATCTTGACAGACTAGTCGATATGAAATCAGCTCAACCAACTGCTTCATTCAGGAGTATAAAATGGATATGTTCTGGGTGGTATTCCCAAATATATTAGCAGTGTCCACGTTTTAGCCCAAGACTACATATGGGCTCATGTGTATGCACCTGAGCATACACTTACACCTACTTTAATGAGGGCGATTGTATTACAGCGGCTTGTTTGTGCCATCAGCTGTCCAGCTTTGTGGCACCTACAGACTTCAAGCCTACACTATAATGCCGACCAAATGTTAATGCGGAACGCCTCATTCGAATTAATCTGTACATGAATGACCAATTTTCTGTTCACAGTGATGTCCGATATATTGATCGTCATGAACAACCTATAAAATCGGTGATCGACAGACTGGACCAAAGGAACATGTATCAAAAAGACATCATCTACTCACAGCCTTGACTCAGTTAAGAAATCTTTGATGTGTAGCTGAACACACATCACTTTAAATTTGTCGGTGTATGTACGGTATTTCCACATAAACATGCATGAAAATACTCACTACACGTTTCATACAGTTCTCAATGCAGTTCTCTATGCGCTATCAGCATATCGAAGGAGATGCAATTTTGGCATATGAGATCATCTATCAACCTCAGCATCTCTTGAGAAAAATACTGGCGCCAACTTAAGTAACTATCTCAAAGTTAACTCGATGAATCTACAACATTAACCAAGCTGTCCAAGCTGCTGAGATTATATTTTGGCGTCCGACTGCGCCGAACCTGGAACAATCTAACGAGATCTGTCAAAACCACCATAACGATAGACTTGATACACGTATTTACTGCACCAAACAGAGTAACAAGATAGCTCGTTCATCTGAAACACTGCTGCTATCTGCTATGTATTGCAGTAAAATTTCGGTACACTTGACAAGCAGTGACTGGGTTTTATTCCGCTCATTTGCTCTCTTTTTGGTGTAGAACACGTGGAGATTAAAAGTCTTCCAACTTGTCTTCAGTGTATGACCAGTCCGAAACGGTGTGCAGACTCAATTAAGATTTGTCATCTTCCTTTATGCTGTGCATCCCTCGGGAATCTTGTGAATCCTACCAGGATATACTGGCTTATGCCATATTTGATGTCGCAAAAGGTTGCACAAAAGTAGCGGTGCTCAACGATATTTGAATATATGTGCAAGTGATAAACATCCAAAGTGCACAACAGCAACACGTCTTCAGGGTCATATTTATGTAGGTCAGCTCATGAATAATGCACGAATAAAGCTGACTCGTATACTCAGTTTGTCGAATTGATCAGTACTTTCAGAGATTTACTCCGTTTCATTTAGGAAAACACCACGTTTCTCTGAATATCAATTCGGAATTAACATTCAGTCCGATTGGGTTAACATGAGAAAGATGTGAGAGAACGTCTATCAGTTCAATCCTTTAAGACGATTGAACATTCCTGCGTATTCCTTCAGCGCGATTTTGACGAGGTGAGTTACTGTCAGATTAGTCGAATGAACATTTGAAGCCGCATTAGAATCGCTCATTATAAAACCTCCGAACAACCGACAGCTGTAACATAAATCATAACAACTAGTTTTCTATTTAGTTGTATCACTGGTCTCAGACAAGATGGGGCCTGTAGATCACAGCGGATGCTAATAACACTTACTGGGACTGTGCAAAATTTCATTTTGCCTAAAGATGCAAGTAACCACTTGCTACCTGGAAAAAGTGAACTAGAAATACTCTACTTCGTAAATCGCAACCTTGTGGATAGCACAACCTTGGTTCTTTTATTAACATCTATTTCTAGAGAAACGGAGGGCTTGGTAATCACAGGAAGTCCGATTGGCCTAGCTGTAATACACTGGGTCGGTTGATGTTACCTTTTACGGACCGTCAGCCCTACCACGCTGTCACGAGTGATGTTTCGGCCTCATCGTAACGACCTGGGGTTTTTAGTAACTTACGTATGGTTTGATGTATAAATTAGTTCCAAACTCATGGGTGCATATTGCCCTTAGACCAGTAAAGTGCTTCGCTTAACGTATATCTTACCGCTTTATAATGCGAATGGTAGCACAGCCATTTCCGGTTTAAAGGCTCATCGACCGCTGGTCCGTAGCCACTGAGACAGAGTTATCAGCCCCCACTAGTTTTACGAGTGATTTGGTGGCAAGACGACGATCAGTGGGCTCGAACCCCCGACCTCTAAGTGCAACGCAATAGCGCTACCACCGAGCCACCTGGAGTTGCTTACGAGTGTAAACGCACACAACGTTAATTTAACTCTTCACACTCTCTTCCCGTTAAACATGAGGAACTTCGATTTATTCATCTTTCTGTAATGTGCAACTACCGACGATTGCTAACGATACACAGGTTCCACTCGGTCGTAAGTTGTGTACGTGTTTTTGCAATTAATTCAGCGACAAACAAATAACGAAATAATTTTCTTGATGATACACTCATGACGTTCATAACTGGGAAAATATATGCATACGTTCAATTGAGTGATCAAACGAGAGAGACACTTAGCGCCTTCTTTATGTTTTATCATGGAAAGTCGTTCTGTAAAACGCAGATAAGCCACCTCAGTACCCTGAGTCATTTATATATAATTTTGGCTTCAGCTCTATCACCGGGTGTATAGAGCATACAACAAGGAGATTATTCACTCACATCGACTAGTTTTGCCACAAATATCTCGGTGACATTGCTGTCATACTCGTCAATATTACAACCTTGTAGCACTCGATAGCTAGTGGACTCACAGTTGACATCAAACAAGCGTTTACGAATACCTTTAAAATGTTGCCGATGATTAACACGAATCTCAGGAAGACATTACCGCCTAGGGCAGATGTGATAACCACCTTCTTTGTAGAGCCGGAATTATATAATCGACGGAAACTTATCAAAACCCCACAGTTCTTAATGCAATAACAGTGACAACCAAATCACCCTGTGCGTATTCCCCACTTCTAATTTCGTTAGTCCTTTCCTGAAATTTTTAGTCTGCTGGACTTTTTCTGAACCATGACATTATACAACTTAAGCCTCAATCGAAACGTACCACATTCGTTGTATTTTCCTAGACCTTACGGCCAACCTTTTTTCCCAAGAATTAGCACCGTACGCGGGTGTTGTTCGTGTTAAAGCTAGTCAGTAGTGTACATTCTTACCACGGCCGGGACTAGATATCTGACCACCCTTTCATGAGGCAACCGTTATGGCCAATGAACCACTGCAAGGTCTAAGTTACATAAATCAAGATACATTATTTTTTACCGGTGAATGTGAAACTGATCACCTTGTCAGTTAAATTACTACTGGACTGTTCTCTCTTGTTATGCAACTGCATGCTTGTTCCAGGTTTGCCTCACCCTCTCCTATGTAATATTTTGCCGAGTCAATGTTTTGCTGATTATCATTCTTACCGCGTTTAAAGACACTAGGCCACAATCGGCCAGTTGAAACCATATGGTCCTCTTTCATACACAGGAGCCGAGACAGAGTTATGAGAAAGAAATGTGTTCCCGATTTGAGTGTTTTAAATGAATTGAAGGGCATAGTTTGCAAAGTATTACTTCATCATATACGGAACAAGTCTGATTCGAATACGACCTCAGTATTCAATTTGTTCCGCCCGATTAAAATGTTTGCATTTGACCTGACAAAAGCTGCAAAAATCCGAATCATTAGGGTTTTTACGGCTAACTAGTATATAGCCGGTCCGTTCGCGTAAAGTAACTGCGAGACGAAGTTTTAAAGGAATACAGTTTCGTAAGCACATGCGCCGCATAACGTGATTTCTAGTTAGCGGTAATTTATATCTAGAAGTTGAAAGTGCAATCTGCATTGTAAAGCGAAATATGGAGATTCGAGGCAAGTTGTGAAGAAGAATCAAACTGCTGAATGACCAAGCGGAATGAAGTGATCTCTGGTCAATCAACTGTAGGAGGAGCTTCAGGTTCACTCTCTAAGTCCCGTAGCTGTAATAGTGAACAAGATCGTGTTGCGTGATCCAACTTTTACTTAAATTTATCGCCGGGTTGTGTTCATAACATCGATTTGACAGACTCAGTCCTGTAAAAGGAAGTTTGTCAGGATCAACCGATAACTTCCAGAACCTCCCTAACGTCTGTATGTCCAAAAGGCGGCTGAAGAGTTTCAGGTTTAACACTAGGGACTAATGAGGATATATCGCGTTTTAGATAAGGCGTAGTTCACCATACTCACCCACTGTTATGACGAAAATGCACTGGGCATGAAGGAAGGATGTATAGTGCTTCAGCGAAGCTAGGATGCAGCAGACTAACAGTCTCCAACGTTATTTCCGTTATCTACAGTCCATTAAGCGCTGCTCAGAAATAAACAACAGTTGTAATTAATTATGGCAACTAAACCGATATAAAAAGGGTAACAACTGCAACGTAGTTTGTTGTGAAAACAATAGCTGGCAGCATAATGTACAAGCGTACATCACCCAGCATTTGACTCCGCGCGACTGCATGACTACATGTCACCACTCTCCTTCCTCTCTGCGATCCATCCTTCCCCATGGTAACGAACAACGGTCAATAAGGAAATAAAATGCTAAGCACCCTTGTTTTACATCGTCTGATTAAACATTACCTTACCAGTAAGATAAAGAAACTTAATTATCACAGAGTCACGTCATACGCTCGGGCTAATCGGATGTCAGCAATGATAACCAATGCTCGCGGTCTTCAGAAAGGATCTGGTTTAAGGTGAATTTCTTCAGCTTTCGAAAATGGAACAAACATGTGCCTACATCAGGCTGATTGAGATCTGCGTCCTGTTTTCTTGAAACAGGTTGGCAATTAGGCGGTAATGCCCTCATTTATTGGTCGTTAAACTGTGTCCAAAATAATGCAAAAGGTTGACGTCAGATTCTAATTTACATAGCACACACACATTGAACACCAGTGGCTTGGTATACCCTGATAGTCCAACCGATGTTTAATGTGTAAGCCGGTTGGATTTTTGCTCTGCTAATCGGCAGAAGTCTGATGATTTCAATCTACTGCAAACGTCTCATGCTTGATTCTGGGGGTATTTTTAAAAGACCACTAATGAGCGGTCGTTCTGCTTCATACTTGGTGTTCAAACGCCAATGTTTCACCCCGTTAGACTTTTTCTTGGGAAAAGCGTTTTCATCATAACAATAAATTACATGAAATACGATTACAGATAAAATCTTCCACGAAGTTCTTCAGATATACACACCACAGAAAAGTTGCGGAACATGCATATATACAATAAAAATCAAGGTTGTACTCACCATGTATCAGTGCAACGATTTCATTCACTCACTGTGGTCGATAATCACATAAGTGCAGTACCAAAACAATGGAAACAGACATTTTTACACAAGCGGTCGTCATCGACAGGCCTGCAAGAGCATGTAACGCGAACATGAAATGCACAGTGAGATATGTATACCATTTAACCAAACGATAACCAAAATTGCATTAACAACACGACAGCCAGCTACGGTGCACTGCCTTCCTTTTCAACTGTACAGTGGATCGAGTATTCTGAGGCCTGCTTTAAGCGATCAGTGTTCGAAATATGAAACAGCATCAGGTGTACACGACCAAGCTTTTCATCGTTTGGGCATCCATGTACCCCGTTTGTGCCAACAATATTCACATCCATGAACGTTTGGGTACATCAAATATTAGTAACGAGATATCCACAAAGGTTTTTGCGTCTTTTAGTCAGATTAACGTGACCTGATGACAAGCATTTTAGCAATGCCGACGAATGTCACAGGAGAGCTGATGGACGTTAGCAATGTACATTTTCATCGGCTGCGGTCTCCCGCTATTGTGTGACTCAATTAACTGCCGCGTGGAATCATCAAAGTGGGCTGTTTTTAGAAAAATATCCAGGAAACAGTCTTGTAAGAAGTGAACAATTTATGGTTCAATATTATATACACACGATGCTTACAGTCAAAAACTCCGTCACCCTTCATCCCGTGACAACGTGCTCTCTTAAAGCTGCGTAGAATCCTACCAAATAATGAAAGAAACCGCAATGGTTAATCATAAAATGAGTCGGAAGTAGTCTGTAGGTTTATTATTAAATGCGATCTAGACAGAGTGTTGGGTAGCAGTTGGCTGGGATTGGGAAAAAGTTAGTACAGGGTAGAAAGCTTAGGATTCTGCAACAGTTGGCGTCACGTACCATTAGACTACGATCAGTCGAACATTTGAGGTTTGGGTTGGCAGCGCTATTCTAGGCCGGATACAAACACTGTAAAGGCGGACCACATAACGGTGAACCACATATGTTTTAGCTAATGTGTACTACTGACAAAAAACGAAATACAGTCAAAATAACTCAAAAGAGTTCAAATCATAAATGTAACTGATGGATGTGCTATTAAGGGTTGTTTGTCCCGCAAATATCACAGTATAAGACAAGAAGGTGAATAAGGTGATTCACAGAACGCCCTGTAAGTGAACGTACACTGGTTGGGCTAGTAACTTGCTCAATCTGCTTGTCATTTTTGGAAGTATTGCTCTCTCTTTTGAGCTCCGATGCCGTTATTTTGCATGAACAGCTAATGTCACACAACTCCGCACATCCAAGAGGCTACTTTCGAGTGGTGCTAAGCCATCTGTCTGAAATTTTGATCAATGTAAACCACAAAAGAGCATCTTACTAAAGCCACATTGCGTATGTGGGCACGTGGGTGCTGTGAGGCTAGAAGACATTCATATAATTAACAAATCCGAAACAGTCTCATAAAATTGGCTCACATGATAGATAAATTAGGTGGTGGTTTATCAATTTAATGTGACTATTCCTTACGTTAAGCCCACTTGTTTGAAACCAGCATGGACGAGCAGTTATAAGATCTCACTTTAAGGCCACAGACAGTGAACTTTCAGTCGTTGAGTCTTTGGTTGCTGACACTTTGTTCGAGTGCTCTACCGTGAACATCCTGTGAGGGTTGTGTAACCCCGTTTCCTATATGCAGTTGAAGCCGTCATCTAAAAAGGAGGTCACGTGAACGTTCTGCCACAACCGGCCTTACTTCGTTATCAGACAAACACTGCTCAGTATAAGCAAATCCTGCCTCCACACAATTCCTTCCTCGTTTAATCTACTGTAAGATACATCTGCTAACTCCCTTTCTGTGAATGGTTATGTTTCAGCAACTGCCACATCTACCAAAAGCTCGCTTCAATCTGTGATTCTCACGCACTGCTTCAGATACCAATTTTTGAACAAAGTAATGTTGTGTATGTCCATTTTAACTGTTAGCTGTTCACTTGTTCCGTGCCTGTTAAATTGTCGTCGGGGTTCTCTAGTTATCAATAGTTCTTCTATAATGTGTGGTTGGTTGACCTAAATTATAAAAATACATGACAGCAGGACACATAAGTACCGAGAAAATATTGCGAGCATAAGGTTGGTTATAACATGCACGCAGTGGGAACAGATGCAGTACTTCAGTTCAAGATGTTATGAGTTGAACTACATAATTGTTCACGTACTCATCCGTATACTGCCGGCTCGAAACCAAGAAATCAGAGAAATCACCTATGCTGACAGTATGCCGAATGGCGATACGATTTGCAATGTTTATATATCAGCCGGATATTGCACAAAATCTGGGACTTCAACCTGTTATCACAACTTTTAAAATTAACTTCGTTACTGCTTAACCATTCTCAGTTCAGTTTGTAACTGCTTCTGTTCAAGTTGGCAAGACAACAATAAGGAGCTTCATGCGCTGAATCACTTGGCAAATATCGCTCAAGGTTGTCGTGGGCATATGGACTGTATCCACAAAATCTTCAAAGACACCGACGGAAGGTATAGAGATTTTCGATTCACCGAAAAATTTGAGAATGTTATGAACAACACTAGATAAACTAAGCCAGAATTAGACTTTTCCGACTCAATCTGAGGAGTCTGAACCACATCATGACGTTCAGTAGCTCTGATCAAATACATGACTAGCTTTGGTGCATTACGACTCGCAATTGCGTTTCCACTCTTATGCCATATAACCAATATAGACAGGTGATCTATTACTGACGTGACTGATTAAGACCAGCAATAGTGTGACTAGAGATCTTCACAGTCCGGCCGGTTAATGTTTGTTACCCAGTTGGTAGGTTGGTACGTGAGTGAAACACTTCCCTGTGGGAGAAAAAAAAATTGGAGGGTAAGATTTGAATTTAGATGAGACCCAACTGTGAAAAGTCAGGGCTTNCACAGTTGGGTCTCATCTAAATTCATAAATCTGCCATACTACTCATTGGTAAGATTTGAGCCAGAAAAAAACTATTGGAAATGCAAGGTAAGCGGATGAGTGTACGAGCACATACTGTCTCACTGCAGATAAAACAAAATGATCCAGAATGGATAAAATGAGGAAATCTTCAGTATACAAGGTGAAAACAAGGCTGACAGAAAAAGGCAAAATATCACTATGATCCGGCTCTCCAAGAATGATAGCGGGTGATTTAACAAACAGTATTGGTCGTTGATCGATACACAAGAATGGATATAACTCAATTAACTTATCTGCGCGTAACTTGCTCATCCACTCTCCACTCACGGTGTGATCAGAGTGGGCTGATAGCCTACCAGATTGACAGGGTCAGCACAATTCCAACTGTATTAATTGCAGCGTTATATTATCATATCACCACTACCTGTGCCAACTGTAGTTCCATTTCGTACCGCTGGTTTGAATTCACGATAGTCCATGTTTTGCTATTGAATCATCAAACGCTCGTCCGGATCATATTCCGTCAGATATTCCGATTCATGGCTGTCTTCGTAAGATCTTAAACCAATATTACAACATGAAAGATCTCGTCACGTAATATTTTGTTGTAGTAGCTTCTGAATTTTAAGAATTCGCGTATTTGCTTACAATGTTCAGTACAACTGATTCGGAATCCGTTAGTCACCCATTGTGCGAACATGCCCAGCGACGAAAGCTGAATTAATATCAGTTTAGAAACCATCACGTTCTTGTTTGTTGATTGATTGAATGCGATGTCCAAGTCCATGTGAGACTAAAGAATATCCGGAAAGCATTTGAAATACGTTGGATGGATGGGACTCAGATAACGCAGATTCCTCTGACGCAATGTCCAGGTCTCATTATCATAAGACAGACTAGACAACACCATTGAATGCTGGGCAAACAGATTTGTTTTCGTCTTCAAACTTTGATTCGTCCAAACACGCCTTTTGAGAGGTCGGAACGAACGGATTGGCAATTTACAGCCCGAAGAAAGTTCTGCCAGCTGATTGATACACTAGTGCCAGAAATCTGTGCGACCATCCATAATGTTCCCAGTGATGCGGATTCGAGGTGCAGGTATAACACCTTTGCCTGGAGGTAACTGAAAGAGAGAAACTATCTTATCAGTGTTGATATCCTAACCAGATATGGATGCCGTGGTCGCAAAAGTTGTGGCCAGTAGGTGGTATTTTTGGTCACGCGCAAATAGTGTACTATTATCAGCAAACAACGGCACTTATATTACTGAATTAAATAGCTGAGTTCATACCCACGTGCAGCATTCTAACTAGATGATCAAGCGAGTCTGAGCCTGCAAACTTGATAAACCCCAGCCGCAACACTTCATGTCTCGATGAAATCCACGAACTAGGTAGAGAGCGTCTGGTTTCATTCACAGCATTCCCCCTAGATTTTTTCAACAATGAACACCATACTGACCGTAATGAGGCTTGTCCAAAATCCAATCTGTTTGTCGGAAACACTCGTTCAAAAAATTCAGGATTTTCATTAACACCTGTCAGCAAACTGAGGACCCGGTGGCCGTTGCTACCATGTTTCTTGCCCTTACTTTTGAACAGAAATACAATCAGGGTATCCTTGAACCCTTGATGGACCACCTCCTTCTGCCGGAACAGGGGGAATAACTGTTGCGTAGCAAGTTCCAAAACTGGACAGCCATGGTTCGAAAGTGTTCTCAGTAAACAACTCCCACCTGCAACCTTTCTGGTTTGCAGTTTCCCACTAGCCTTAAGCAATTCTGCTAAATGCGAGTTGAAAACTAATGATACTCAATCAAGTACCTATGAGCGAATCCATATCAGGATGTCGTCCACATCCAGACCGACTGGGGTGTTTCTGACAGCTGACACGTAAGTGGCTCACATGTGGAACAGAGAAACACTGTCCTCATTGGCTACACCATTGTTGCGACGGCCATGGGCTGTCGCAGTTATGCTTAACTGACGCGTTGAACTAACCTAGAATCACAAGCAATCGGTCACTCACTGATGTCGGGCGTATTTTGGCGGACAAATCACTAAATAATTCGCCAGTTGTTTCGTCGGAGATGCACATCGCTGAACCATGAACACTAGGAAATGTACAATGCTCATCTCGACCAAGTCACGGGCGCGTGAAGGTCATTTGTTGGCCGCTTTCGTGAGGGTAGCTTGCCATCAAACAACCGGTGCACGTGAAAAAGACAACATGTTCCAGAACATCGTCTATCGGGTGGCCTATCCAATAGAAAACGTACCGAGAATCCGCTTCCCGCAGGTCACCTTAGTCTGGAAATATTGTCTCATTAAGGACTACGATATTGATGCCACAGAATCTTAGTTTCATCGGGTTCAGTGCAGTGAAGCTTCCCGGCCTTTCGATGTCTACGAATACTCAATTTTCTGAAGGAGAAAAACTTGTGTCTGCAGGTATATCTCGGAGTGACAAGTAGGACCCGAGCTTGAGTCTATAGCTCAACAATAGGATCTGTGTGACAAGAAAAAGCAGGGTTTCCCTGGGGATCCCACCGGGAGTAATTGATCTGAAAGTCTGACTCATTTGACATTGAGGAGATGGCCCAGTTCGGGAGATCAGCAGATAATATATTGACGGCTCACAACCATTACTGCTGTACGCAGCAAATATGTCATAGCCAATATGCTGCTTCTCAGAATTAGTGCAGGTTTTTCCACCTTAAATGAATACGTCGGAGAACACAGTCAAACGTTGGGTAACAGTACTGCTGTTTAAGTTATGGCGCTTTTTTAACTCCGTTCTTCCGCACGTGGGAGACGGCAACGTTGCATTTGGAAGCACAGTTTTTGTTCCACATTCATATCTTCATCCCTCAATGTCCAAGCAGCCTTAAGAAATCAACAGTACGACAAGCAAAGCAATGGCTGATCTGAAGGCTGAGTCTGGAAGGGCAGAAGTCCTAGTCAGCATAGCCATCCGGATCAAATCAGCAAACAAACCTGATCACGCTGACAACGTTGCAGACATTATGACAACGTACAAACACATACACACGATAATTGTTCAGCCCTATTTTCACCTGTGCTTTTCACGTTATGAACTTGAGCGATCAAAGATCCTATCCATCTAACTGACAGCATTTGTACACGCCGCATATCAGACACATCAGCAACTTAATTACTGCCCAGTATGAAGCTTGTGTAATGAAATTTTCCTGTTCTGAACCGCCTGCAAAAGTTTTGCGAGGGTCAAAAACTCGCGGAGCCTACAACTCTTTTGGTTGTAACTCGCTGTAGTTCAACCAAGGAATTGATCATTGAAAGTGAATGCTGAATTCGCGAAGAAACCTTAACGATACTAAGAAAGCGTAACTTTTTGTTGGGTGAATGCCTGGTGTGCAGCACAAAAGGAACTCACTGACTAGTGAATCGGCTCTCTCTTAAGTGAGCAGAAAGCAAAAACGTCAAATATTTGGTTCCTATTCGAGAGGGAGGAAACGAAGGATAAACTAAATTGTAAACATGAAAAGCAACGGTGTGATCTACCAACACTTGCACCTGAAAGATTCAGACAGGATCCAACAAAGAGCCTTGAGCAAGAGAAGGGAAATTCGTTGCAACAAAGCAATTCGACATCACATAATCCAGATGCAAAACTTCATTAGTCATCGATTTCCCAACGCAACAGAGGAAAATCAGTCCCGTTTCTGTAGACAAATGGAAACTGCTGATGATCCTTAGAAATAGCGAGGGATGTGATACGAAGGGAACTGTATTTCAATACAAATCGGAGAGATTAATCATGAACATTATCCAACCTTTTATACAGGAAAAGCAAAGCTTTCCTTTCTAGAGGATGGTGTTAAACAGATTTGTTTATATCAATGTAGATGTTTTTCCATCCGTGATTTTCTTACCTAATGTTTAACTGCCATCACCACATTAATGCAGCTCTGAGTACCAAGTCCGTATCACATAACTGTCTCTCTCTGCTTTTCATGCTGATTGCCAGATGCAACAACTGACTAGATCTTCACGGATACGCTTGTTTCAAGTGAATCGGGTTATGGAATTCACCCTTGTGAATACGTAGTAGGTGCCAAACATTGTAGTGATTAATGTAATGAAACTCGGAACAGTGATGAATGGACACCGTTCCATCGCATGCCATACAAAAGTGCATAACTTGGAACACTTAAAAACAAGGTTCTGTACCTAGTAAATCATCTATCTGATACCAACCAACGGAATCCTTAAGGTTTTCGTATTAAGAGTAGAAAAATTATAAAAACAGGACTTACCTACTTTGAAGTAGTTTGTATTTGACTGAGACGTTTGATTCTAGCTTGCAACGTTGTCAACCATCTAAACATGTCTAACTGTTCGCTGCTGCAGAGAATATTCCTCATCGAAATAATATCTTTTCAATCACGTCAGTGTCGCTTCCAAAAAAGTTCTCCGTGTGAATAATATAACTTAAGCCTCAAAACTACACTCTGAAACGATCTTTTCGCTTGATTCCTGATTTTCGCACTGTGCTAACACACCAAAATGTACGTATCAGGGGGATAGTGTTAGATGTCGCAACAACCTCTGATTGCGTTGCGAGTTACGCTTACCTCCACAGGAACATAGGCCTGTGAGTAGCGCTTTCGAAAAGACAGTTAAGAAAATTACATATTACATAGTGAGGCAATATTGTTTTCACTGTCCGTTCACATAATCCTGTTCTGAGGTACGACAAGAAACATGCAAAAAGCTTGACACCGCCATGACGCAATTCTTAGGATCATCCTTCTCAGATAGCAAAACATCTCTGACCAACATTTGGTGATGTACTGAACTCTTGGAACCCAGAGTGTTTAGTAGTAATTCTGCGTCGATATTCGCTCCAACGATCGATCATTTATTTGCTTTCGTTTGGTCGATAACTTTTCAACCAAATTACATTGATGAATAACTGTAGAAATCGACCGCTTATCACAACTCATACTTTATAGTCAAGGGTTCGTATTTTTATATACGACGCTTAAATTCTCCTTCTTTGTGACAGCGTCCAATACAGGCTAGTAACTTGACGTGGATTACATCTATTCAAACCAGCACAGTACCTGAAGCGAAACTCAACGAATTTCCTTCATTTAAACTTTTGAACCGCACTACTCACAATTTTATCGGTAACATATTTTACTTTCTCAATTCGATTGTGATTTCAACTACGACTTAGACATACTCAGTGAAATTGAGCGGGTTTAGTAGTATATCAAGTTGAGTTTGAACCCAAGCTTTTGTAACGCAGCTACTGAATATTTTTATTGCCGTAGACTTACAACTTAATGAGCGAATGAAGGAGTGTACAGTCCTTACAGGAACTGATATAACGAAGACCATATTTGATATTATACACTACAATAGGACATGCATTCCTCAACATGAGTAATCATAGTGGGACATTGAGAAGATAACTGCAAGTTCCACGGTAGATTGTAACCGGTAGTGATCTATCGAAAAGATTCACCACTCTTGGACTACACTGCATCACTTGCGTTCATGAATCGCAGAAGTTACACGTGTGAAAACCGTAAGCTAGCGATACAGCTACAGATCATTCCTGAAGTTTCAGTTCGATTCCGAAATGTGGGAATGATGTTTGTTAATGCATACCTTAGAATGTAACATGCAGAAGTTCCACTCAATCTTCAAGTCATTTCACCGTTTTATCGTTAAGAACCGTTAAATTAATTACAACCATTTCAAATGTCATCCGTTTGTACTGCTTTGTTTCATTAGTTATTTATAATAAGATTATTTTTCCATTACTATTCGTTGTTATCATTTTATTTTACTTATTTTCTAAGCGACATCTGTCCCATGGCACGTTTTTACTGCATGACAATATTTGGACATTATTCCACATCATTTTACTGTTGCCATTTTTGACCATCTTTAAAATCGGTTAGACGAACAATGAACAGGCACAAAGGTCATTTGTAAATTTCGACCGTAATTATACTGTACTGAACTTTCACATTTCTTACTCTGAATCAGCCTCAAAGCAATTGTACACGTCGTCAGTTCGAAGAAACTACAGGATTCGGAACGTATTACCAATTTGAATTGCGGCCAAATAGGCGCGGTACGGCCTGCAATGTTGGATGATTTTTAATCCAGGATGAATAATTCTGCAAACTAGATTGTGGGAAACACACTAACTATGCCTTCTGATTGGTCTCCATAGGCACAACTATTATCGCAAAATAGTCCTCCCGTAGCTGCAGCGTGAGTCCTCAGGCGATCAACGTATCACGCACATTCCAGAATCTGAACCCAACAGCAACTAAAGGTTATGAAAATGTGACTTTCCAGCTATCCCCTAAATCTAATAAGTAGTCCGGTAGATTTGATGACTTAGATGAGACCGAACTGTGAACAATCAAGACTTCGCCTGAATTTGAAACACCATGTCTAAACATGGCTTCTCAACTCATCCGACATGGCGCTGGCCGCATTTAGACATGTTGTTCCCGTCGCTGGTTCAAATTCAGCCGAAGGTCTGAGTTTCCACAATCAGCTCTCACTTAAGTTCTCTCTCTCAGGCGGTAAAACTTAAGTGTTCACTTTCTGCAATTTGTAAGCTAACCGTTCGTTTGATTGTCGATTTTTGCACTTCTGTCTTATTGGTTAAATACATGACGTATTGAATGTCAACAGAAACCTACAAACGCCACAGATGTGCACCAATATTTTACCCCTGAAGTAAACAACAAATAATGCTTTGTTGATCGTCATCTTTGCCCTAATTGTTGGAGGTTTAGGAAAAGATGGTCTTATTTAGTAACATTTCCTCTTAGTTTAACAACCTAGTTTGACACCGTACGTTTCTTCCATGTTCGAGATACTGCTTTTCTTTCCATCTCTCTCCCGGGAGTTATAACAATAAGTCTTCGCCATCTTTCACATTAGTCAGCGAATTATTCTGCAGAAGCGACCGAATAGTCGGTTTTCCATCACGCTGATGCCATCAATCTCAACTGTCTATTTTTATCATCACGTTACTTGACAGGTGATTTCCATTGGTCACCACTCAACTTCTCCAGCTTCGTGTCAATCATCAACGCCTTATTTATTTTGTAAACTTCACTTGGCAACTTCAGGCGACAAGCTTCTTTGTCGAGGAGGTAATGATATGCTTCTTCGACTTTCCATGAAGGTGGACGTTTCAATCTTACACACGTCCTTCCACGTTGAATGTAGGCTTTGCCGTTAATTTTCGCAGCACCTCCCCGGTTATTGCACTCAACCGCAACTTCATACCCAGTAGTGTATCTTGCTTCCATTCACTCCGTTAACCTTAGCTGAATCCACTAATACTTATCTACCTGGACATCTATGTTTATTTGTATTCGTTCAGCATGACCAAAATGCTTTCATTCGTCAACTCCCTTCCTATCCTTTACTTGTGACAGTTCTGTATGGGTTGTATTTCTACAATTTCTGTGAAAGTCTTCTTCATGCAGTTAGCAGGAAGTACCTCTAAAAAACACCATCAACGACCTACTCATACACCTGAGCTGAACATTTACACTTCAATTGGGCAACGTTTCGTCCACCTTCATGTTCTGTCTACACTTAACATTCTAACAGGTGTCCACCTTCAAATCTATGAACAAGTGGTGATCTACGAAGGGTAACTGCTTTGGAGTAATATACACACAATAATTTCAATGTTAGCATGCAGGTAAAAACCACGGTAGTGACCAGCCGAGGTGCATCAAATAATGGACAAATGTTCAATAGATGTAAGTAAATCTGTCGCTTCAGTTTTCAGAGCCACAACAGTGTTGTCAAACTTGCACACAACAGACAGTCAATAGGATGGAACGGGGAGGCATTACAACGTCCACGCTCGTAATCTTAATGCTTGGCATATGATGTCGACGTTACCCCCACAATATACGGACAAGATTGAAGTGTCTTCGCAGCATGCCTTGAAAATAGATCATTTATATTCCACACCTTTTTCCAGGAGTCCGTGTATAGCAGGATTTCGTAACCGTACATATCCGTAAACAATCTCTCATATTTACGGCAGGTTACTAGGCCAAAAACATGTACAAGCCTTGTGTAGAGTACCCCTTGTAGTACACTGAGAAACTTAGGTCCCTACAAACAAGCATCCGTGTTCATCACTACGGTGTATCAAGTCTAGTCGAAGCCAAACTAACTTAGGATAACTTGCAGTATTCTTATTTTTTAACGTCTAACATTCCACTGTTTTCGGTGACATATTTTTATCTGCTTTCGCATGTAGTTCGAATTAAATAAGATGATCTCGTAAGATATTCGCACCAAATTCAGCATGAACGAAGTCGATCAGTTCGGGTGTCGTGTTTAAAGCGTTACAGATAAGTGGACTGAAAATGATACAGTGCTACTAGTAAGTTGTAATAGAACTTGCACGTAATATTGTATCATTCTCAATCCACTTATCACTGAGATGATCTTCCAATAAAACACGAATCCGGTGTACATCGATCCGCCCTCATCTTGGTGTGCATAATCGGTGGACGTTTCTACACGGATTTTCTGGCTCAAACATTCATCTCTGTTGTGTTACGAACATTCTTACAGGTCCGAACTACCCCAAGCAACCTAGGTCCAATTGAACAGCGTCTGCGTTTCTTGAACACTCCCGACCCAGAATATTATTACGACACTCCTGAATACTTGTGAAAACAGGCCGTAGCAACGTTGTGCACCACCACCATCAAAACCATGTCTAAGGCTGACCGAAATGTCATAGTTAAAGCAAAACCTAAGAACAACTGTTGATGATATTCGATTTGTGACAATTAAGTCCAAGGTTGACATAAGCAGACGCAATTACTTTCTGGTATATACAAATTGATGTAATATTTCGCACCAAGTTTTAGCAATATAAACTAACCGATTAGATCGGCAAATCTAGTTGTTAGTTTTATACCAAAATTTCACTTCTTCGTTGCGTTACCTTAGAATATTCGCTAAACTTTTCCATGTAATTTTGAGTAATTTTTGGTTATTACGAAAATGACACGGGGCAAAGATTGTATAAAACCCTGTGTACCAACCGGTATGATGCATACAATAAACGCAATAAAAGGGCTTCGTTTCTAGTACCAATATGATGAAGTTCATCTAATTTGCACAGAAGAACACAGAAGACGTGCCAACCCGATTCCATATTCCCTGTAACGTCAGTAACGTCTCAGCAACGTCAAAAGGGTTAAGTTAGTAGTTGGCAACTTCGAGTAGGTCAAACAAACTCGAACGTATCTTGAACTGTACAAGCAGGATTCATTTTCTCATCAGTATCATACGAACCTTGCCACTGGCCACAGTGTTGGCTGCTTTAACAATGTTTTGACCAATCACTTTACCCGTTCTCAAAGTATAAATCCAATCGCATCTGATTGGTCAGCAAAATGAAGACACCAATCTTTATTAACACGTGATGCAGTGAAGGCAGCAATAAAATTCAGAATGTCTATTTAGTTACAAAACAGTTCAAAGTTAAAAACGGAAATTGTCTGATTGCCTACACGTAAAAACATACATGCATAACTGGATAGAAGATGTTTAAAAGGGCGAGTTCATCGACACAAGGTTCAACGTTATTCGTGAAGACCATTCGGTTAAATGGAATTAGCGAAGAGGGCTGGATTCCGCTGACGAAAACCAGTAAGCGTGTGGAATGTTCCATGTCGCACAATACTAACACAGAATTGTTCAGAAGTATTTGTACCCGCATGCTTTACACTTTCTGTTTGTATACGATGCTCGCAGTGTTATTCACCAGCTATATGAAACTGTTATTCTACTTCGTGATTCTTCATGATTTTCCCACGCTGACTGGCAATTCAAGTCAACTGAGGATGAATCCAGGAATATCCATAGTGCCTAATCCAAGTGTGCTAACTAGCCTGGTTCACGTTCGTGTTGCCGATCCCGTATCTTATTCGGCTTTAGTGGACGAAACAGCTGCGTTCCTGTCTCACTATCAATCATATACTACTGGTGGATTGTTCGCAAATTGTGAAGATCTGCCCGGTTTTCTGAATCAGCGACGCTCTTGTCGATTCAACCTGGATGCTAGTGGACCGTGCAACTTGAAAAATGGATTTGGCTATTTTCGTGGTCAACCGTGTTTTGCTGTCAAACTTAATAGAATCTACGGATGGCTTCCCTCTCCGATCGCCAATAGCACGGGAGTTCGTCTAAAATGTGAGGGTCTCACAGAAACTGACGTAGCCTACTTGGGTAAAGTTTGTTACTACGATATGGACTCGTTAAGACGGCATAATGCGATGGAACCTTCCCTGAATTGGTGCGATCGAGATTTCGGTGTGTTCCATTCCATGTTTTACCCCTTTTTAAATCAAGCTAATTACCATTCCCCGATTGTTTTTGTGCAGTTCCTTGCCCCAAAACGTTACGTAGTGATCTGGATTAAGTGCTACGCACTGGCAAATAACATACATGTCAACTTGAACAAGCACGAGGGATCTATGGTTTTTCAAATGCTGGTAGATTAGAAGTAGATGCGGATTTTGAACTCCACATGCTTTACAACTAAAATGTTTCCAGCCTATATTAAAGTATTCTTTATAGCTCTTTTCACATTTAAAGGGTTGAATTGTACATTAAAAGTTGTAGGGAGCAAAAGAGTCATTTTTAATCTTTCCTGCTTTTTCGTTACATTCGTTTTGTGAAATAATCGGGAGCTCTTTATAAACGATCCAAATAAAGAGTAACAGGTCTACATGATTTTGAAACTCTGCTCCCAGTTCATTTAAAAACTTCGAGTTGCAAAAAATTACTCCCAACTTGTAGAATTGCGGAGCGAGTAGCTCGTACATGAATTAATCTTACAAGTTCTTGATAAACCTGTTGATCTGTGCTCATTTTTTCCAGCTGACCTAAACTCAGGAAAGACAAAACGTTTCGAAATACTGACTGCTTGGGACAAATAGACTGTACGATCGAAGTTAGTTTGTACAAACAAAGTATTGGGCTAAGCTGCATGTAGCCACGTCATATGGCAGGTTTCCTGCACAATTTTGTTCAGTCACAAAGAAACACGTGTATTAAATGTAAATATGTGAGAGCGCACCACCTACGTCATTCAACTACCTAAACATAAAAATGTCAAGGATGGTGAAGTCGGTTGAGTTTGCACACCTTATGAAATTTCTTCCATCATGGTGACGATTTTGTCACGAAACTCACATTAGAGACTGCTTACTTGTCATACATCAAGGCTGGAATATATTTGGCTGCGTAAAATGCTCGGGTATTCGACCATCTCAAGAGTAGACACGGTGTCTGATCTGTTAACCACCAGTAAGTGATTCAACGATTAAGAATTTGTAGTCAAGTTAAGAATCAAGCGATTCATTGCACTAAATGGGCATTCCGATCAATGATGAGCACTGGGTGCATTGGTTTACAAGTTTTAAACACGACTTGCTTATGCAACAGGCTTCACTGAAAAAACAACCTAACTTTCATTACTGCCACAGAATTTGACTATCTCTCGGATTCTTAAGTGAAGATTTGTTCCGATAACATAAGCTTGAGTTGATTCACCGTTAAACAAAAGGATTTCACAGTTTCTTGATACCACTCCTCAGATATTGTTTTGAATACCACATCTGTTTGTTAACTAGGGAGTAATGAGAAAAACATGGCTAGTTATTTCTCATTTTCTGGTGTACTTGTGAACAAGTATCAATACAATGAACCAGATTTTTATCAGAACATCAAAACTGATAGAATCATCTTACTCGTAGCGCCTTTAGACAACTGCTGTCTAACTAGACTCCAGGTGTTCCGCAGTTATGTGAGACACCCATCAAATCTTACGATTTTAATGGTACAACACAACCAGTGTCGTATTACTTGTTTGGTCACAGCCATCTCTGAAAAAGCTAGTCCAAATCTCTAATATGTTTTAAGGCTAAGCGGTTTGCTTTGCGAATAACAGAAAAAACTCTGTTAGATAATGCATTGTATTGCATATTAGTGAGGGCCTATCATTGAACTTGAAGAATTTTGGAGCCAATGAATCGAACTTTTTAATCCAACCAACTGACGATCTTTGAACGAGAGGTAAAATGCATGATTTCCTTCTGGTCTCTTTGGTTGAACTGACCCTGCATGTATATTTGTTGAATAATCAGATGTCCAGTCAAGCCTCTTTTGGTTTCTACGATATGATTAACATTCCAATTAAAAGATCATCTTGCATGACTGAAAGACTCCTGCTGAGTTAATTTCGTCATATCCTATAACGGTGATATGAGATACATCGTGGAAGAAATCTTGCTATATTGTTTATGCAGGCTTGATATATAGCTCGCGCGATAACAAGTCGAATGGTGAAAAGTCTCGTTTTTTCCGGAGTACACGCAGGGTAATTCAGCTGGTTATTGCATGGAATTGTGACAAGCTTCAACAGCTTTTGCTCTACACGTTTACTTAGAGCTTCCAAAGTTGGTCGTCTTGAACCTCGCCGGTTGAAAAAAGTAGTTTTCACTGAGTGTGAATATGAGGCACGGTTTTTGGTGCTTGATAGTCGCTCATATGACTGATGCTGCCTTTTAGCTGGGGCCGTGTAGCAGAGATATCTGAAATGTGAACTGAACAGATATTCATTCTCTTACAAGTGGATTATGTTTCTCGTCGCTCAATCCATCGTCCTGTTTCTTCGATGTGGCAACATGAGAAACGTGGGACACCAGTTGTATTCGTTTGCACCATATGATTTGCCTCATATTTCGTGGAAGAGGGCAGTTGTTTTCAATTGAAGAATAATCTATTTCTCAGATATGTCTAGATAAGTAACGCAGGGACAGGGTAGAACAATTTCGGATAAATGCTGCCTCGGGATTTACCTGGCAGCCATGTGATTTTAAAATGTTGGTTGTTTTCTCTTTTCCAATGGTTTGAAACAATTACATTGTTTCTAATTGCGTACAGGTTATATGTAGGGAAATGGCGTCGTTTATATCATATTAAACGGTGTGCCCCACTCTACTTCCAAACAGAACAGGAGCGTTGTGATGTGGCTCCTGATGAAAACCACGTCATAAAGTATGGTTATTTTGTTCAATATTGAAGAAAGGTGATTATTCATCTCATTTTACCCTTCATTTTTTGTACATATTAGTGAGCTGAGACATGGCAGCCAGTGATACTAAATCTGTCTGTGTTCGTGTCTAACCCTGTTTCGTTTATTCCGACAGTACTGCTTGTTACACTGCGTGACTGTGCTGTGTAGCAGCGTCTACATGACGGCGTTGTTTTACTGCATCAAAACATATAGTGGATTTATATGGCGCATCACAATACTTTTGACAAGTACGGATATCTAACGGCTTTGTTTGCATGATTGTAGCAATAGCTGCACAGCCATTAATAACAAGATTCTGCTCGCTATTCCAAAGGAATATGACGATAAAAAGTCTCTCAAAATATTTTATTACGATCAACTTTTTACTTTATCCTACTTTTCATGATTGAAGGGTCAGGCATCTTGCTCAACTAATACAAATCAGAATACGTTCAACGGTGCGGCTTTACCATTTTTTACTCAAAACATTGTATAGGCCTAGTGGCTGTTGCTGAAAATTTGTTTCTGTCAATGCAAGCGAGCTGGGTTGTCTTCGGAGTTCAACAATCAGAGCTATTCTTGTTTCTTGTTTTGAAGGAATATCTTAACTGGCCACCCGTATTAATACAAACAGTTCATCACTTACTAATTTCAAAACCATTGGTATTTTGTTCTTGCTCACCAAAGAACTCATTAACAGTAATACCTTGATAATTGTCCCAACTGCGAATAGAAAACAAGACATCCAGTAGATTCTGATGTGACAAACAGATACCTACCACAATCTTCAAAAATGCTGTGTAGTATCTTCATCTTTAAAATGTCCCACCCAACTGGGAGAAAACAGGTTTTATGTTTTACGTTCAAAGCTGTTCGTGGTTCAATGTAGTGAACCTTTCTAGTTTTGAATGTACTTACTTCCACAACAGTTATCGTTCTAATATTCTTTTATGGCTCTCTAAACATAGATGTCAAACGTTTTCTAGAGTCAAGGGATACCTGTCTAGCATTAGCTCTGTTTCTCGTTCCAACCTCAATGTACCCATGGTTAAGCAAGTTGTCACACCGGTTGATTGTCTCCGAATTACCTTATGGTTTTAACCACACTGTTCATTCTCATTCATTTAACTGCAAGTTCGCTCAGAGTTTATATGGTTCACAGACGATTTACAATTTAGAAAAAACATGTAAATATCTAAATTTGTGTTGGACAGATCACGAAAGAAGGAAAACTGGTGAAAGGTTTCCGTTTCTTAGGAGTGGAAATGAAAAGACTGCACAAGGGCAAGTCAGATTGTAAGAAGCGAAATAAAACCCAATTACTGTTTACCAGCTATACAACAATTGCATTACAACATGCAACTGACAGTAGCCAGTTAAAATCAATAGTGAGTGATCGCCACTAACTTCATTCCACCGCAACGATTCTGATCATCAAGTTATTTGAATATTCGGGTTGATATCTCAAGTAAATAAAATTCCATTCTGTTAGTGACCCAGTCACAATAAGCCCTGGTAACATTTTCCAGACTGGACGCACCTGAACGCCAAATTAATATTCTCTGTATGTCAAATTGCCCATTCGATATCATAGGTCTATCGAGTTACCCCCCAGATGATTGCTCTTCATTGGCACCTGCGTTTTTCTCAAACAGATGCTAGGGTTGATGACCAATCCCGAGTGCTGAAGTCTCCTCTGATTTAACGACAGTGTACTGAAAAATGTCCTAAATTGTGCAATTTGTCTTGAGCACAGTGAAAAACGCTTAGCATAGTATGTTTTTCAGCTCAACTTTCTGAAAACGTGATGTCATTTAAAAAATGAAAACCTTGTGTTCCCTGAAAGCGTAGCTGATCACATATGTATTATTCATTTCATGAGACTGATACAATAATTTCCAAATTGTATACGAATCTAATGCATTAATCAGAAAGTCAAATTCTTCGAAGTTTAAAAATTCTATGTAACTTATGTTGGCTTTTCAATAAACTGGCAGAACTATCTTATTAATATATGTAAACTGGAGCAAAACGGGCTAACGATTTCACAAGACCTGGCTTGTTTCTCTTATGTTCCTTTTCGTTGTTTATGTCATTAATCAGTTACGGCCTCGATTTCACTCAAGTCCATAAAGTAGTTCCACATCGCACGACCATTAGATATGTTACCTTGATCAGGTCGTTCTATTCTACCTTCCGTTTTAACGGACAACCCTGGCAACCACCTCAATCTGAACGCCATAAGAATTGTGTGACCCCTTTGTTTTTCTTACCTGCGTGAATGCTAAACCAAGATGAGTTCCGTATCCTTGTATTTTTCTTACCACTAGTTATACCCTACTCTCAAGTTGTGGACGTCCTTCTAAACCAGATATACGACTGAGGCACATCCTGATCAGTCGTCCAGCGATTTTCACCGTTAAATGAAAACGTCTTTAAGCACAATACAACTCAACCATATTTCACCCTAGTTCATCACACTACGGTCTGCAAAGTTTTAAAAGCATGCTCAAAACAAACCGCATGACGCAACAATGTAAAATGACGCATATACCGATACACATCCGTTGTCACCTCGATTCGGCTTTTACGAGTGACCAAATGGCCTATGCATGTCTTTGGCTGCTGCTTTGAAGACTAGCAGGTTTAACTAAAGTCGGCGCGTGAATAAGATTCGAAAGATCTATTACGATGGTTGGTTTTGAAGGCTCCATGAGAGCACTCACTGCTTCTGTCGGTGACTGTGATGAAACAAGACGGTGACAGTATTTCTCCATGATTGTTTTTCCCAGCATTTCTTTCCGCGGATCAAGAGTTCTACATTTAAATCAAGTACATGAAGGCTAGCTGGGTGCATAGGATGCATAAAGAATGTGATATACCACATTTTACCTTAAATCCAAGTAGTTCTACTCAAACCTGGGCGTGAAGTAACCACAAACTGACGAGTCACCGGTATTAGCGACGACTGGCCTAGTGATTGTGTATAGTCACGCCACAGCTTCAAGAGTAAACATCTGAGTGGGGCAACTTTCCATCATTGAACTTGCAGACAACTTAATTCCGGGTTGTGTGAATATTACGTTGAATTTCGTAGTGTGAGGGCGATTGAAATTGAGTGTTTTGCCGTAAGTTTGTATTGCATTATCGCGGTGAGGATCTGGCAACGTTATGGGCCCAACAGACCCCACAACGCAGTGAGCACCCTATGGACACAGAACAGAGCAATTCTGGACATTGTGTACGCAGTCACCGTATTTAGTGTGTTGCAATTTCATGTTGGATAACGCTGTTTCACACCCTGACCAAGTAGATTAATAGTAATGGAGTTTTGCCGAGCATCTTGTTGCGAACCAACGAACAAACATTTTAATCCACTTAGGTCTGAGGGATTAACCTAGACCTTAGATACTTTTTACTTTGAACCAATTGTGTGCATTGTGGACGTTCTGAAAGGATTACGTGGGCAAAACACCGAGAGCTTTTCAGCTGTACGGACTAACTTTCCGGTAGTCGTCAGTAGTCATTGGACCTTTGAAGCGTTCTCTGTTCGGTAGTGTCTTTTATTCCCTTTCGCCGTTATCAAAGGATGACAGTAATTTAGTTGTGTAACTGCTTTCGTTGCACGCTCACAGGATCAGGCTTTCTATTTCGTCAGTCGGGCGACCTAAACTGTACGGGAGTGACTGCTTTCGTCTGACTGCGGTGTGCGTGCAATGTGGACGCTTGTCCCTAGAACTTCAAAATACATGAATGAATCAATGGTGACCCTCAAAAATTTTAGAAAAAATGTATTTGATTCTGTTAAGCGGTGTTTCACCAGAAAGCACTCACAGGTCAAAAAGAAGGAAATGGTTCTATGGCAAATTTCAAATGGCCGGTTTGTACAAGTTATATGTGAGCTTAGTAAACTGCAGTTAGTTTTGTCTGTTTTGTTCAGCAGAATTATTGCCTTGAATGTTTTTGAAATGACTTCGACACTAACCATTATCAACGTTTACTGAAATTGTAAGCGAAAGACAACGTTTCGATTGTGTTAATCGTTTCCAGATTCTCATGGGATTCCTAAGAAGTCGGTTGTGCGAACAGCTGTTTACGGACATGCTCATCGGGCTTTTGCAATCATACAGGGTACATGCGTTTTATATAAGGAAAATCAGAGCAAGTAAAATGGGTCATTAACATCATACACATGGGGTTGATGACAGTTTACTGGAGGGAGTTGAGAATGTTGGTGAATATGTTGCACTTTTACTCCTGCCGGCCTTGAGACATGCATTCAAAGGTCAGTTCATAGGGAAAAAACGTGGAGTGATCAATAAACACACATTTTCAGCTTTGTTCCGTTGAAGTGCAAGCGAAATTTGGTTTGTTGCTTAACAAACAGAGCGCAAACGATATGCACGCCAGAAACCTTGAACGACGAACTCCAGCACGTTCGATATGTGCTAAGTTCAAATGGATATCGCCAACGATTCCTGGACAGAAACAATCAACCAAAAGCGAGACATGAATTTGTTCAGATGACGGATAAAGAATCCTTTTATCACTGTATCATACAAAGGTGAAGTTACCAGTGAAATTATCACCCGCCGAGTTTGCACTGCAGTTGAGAAGGCCTATCCAGCAGCATGAGTCATCTTATCGTTCAATACCTTCCCGGTACTGGTGCCACACCTCGTAGATAGTTCGCATGGATTTTTTCGTCCTTTTGTGTTTATCATCTCACGTGTTGTTGGCAGTTCGGTGGCATCTAATGTGAGGTCAGTGTAGCGGTGGTCAACACAGTTGCCTCAAGAAATCGTGGCCGGAGATCTCCTCCCAGCCATGGCAAAGAAATGCACTACTGACGAGCTCTAATGAGAACGGAACTCGAGTCCGGTGCTTTTGTCCAAAACAGGGTTGGCTGGAAGGTATATGTGAATCCGAAGGCTGCAATCAACTGTGAGTGATTTTCAACTGAAAGCTGACCAGAGGGTCATCCCCAGTAACTTCAGGTGCAACCGGGTAAACCATAATACGCAGAGTCAAAATCTGTTTAATCTGGAATACGGTGTTTGACTCAATGGCCACGGGCGAAGCACCAAACCTGTTTCAAGTTTCTATCAGACCGACAAATCAGCGAAGGACGGCCTGCGCTACAGTTCACAGAACTACTGTATCAACCCTACAGTTGCGTCTGTTTATGTTTGCTTGCCCCTTTTTCTCTGCCAGTCAGTAGTCTTTCTTCACATCTTAATAGATGATCGATACTAGGATTGTACGCAACAGTGTTTCCCTCCAGATTTTGTTCCCCTTCCTTAAATCTACGAACGTTTCTTCCCACGTGATCAATAAAAAGACTGCCCGAACATATGGAGCTTTGAACATGAAAGTGGGCTCAGCATTCTAGTTGAGGTATGCGTCATGGTCAAACCGATTCATCTTGAGCCACCACCAACCCACTTCATTTCATGTGCGGTTTTCATGTTTATCAAGACTTCCCATGACAGCCATTTACGTTTGAAAAGAAATACTCAATCAAACAGAACAGTTTACGTGATGTATTCAACGGAGGCTGACCCATCTCCTCTTTAGGTCACATTCGAAGATGTCCAACTAATGAGTATACATATATGATACAAGAATGTCGAAATAATTGCTAAAACTCAGCGCACAAATTAGAAGACAGGACTCTCTGTTCCTAGCACACAAAAACTGCCACGTTAGTGTTAGTCAACTCCGAATTGGTGACCAAAAATGTTAGAGGTCAGCTACCAGGTCAGCCGATAAAGAAATGCAAAACGGTGAGCTGTTGCCGTGAACACCCAGCGGTGCTTCAACCTAGTAAAGCAGGCCAGCGAGACACCACTGAACTTGTTTTTACATAAGCAGCCGAACCGGCATCCGATTAGCGTTGGGTCAGGTAAAACTGTTGCATTTGCATTTTTTTCAGTTTAACGAGCGGTGGTGACATCTTGTGGACTGCTGCGGCAAGTAAACTAGACTATCAAAACGACACTATGTTTGAACTCATTCGACGAATTAGTCAACGTTGAAATTCCGTTAACCAGTAGAATGCAGTTAACTAAACTCCTTTCAAATAAATATCTGCGATTATTATCACTTAAAGGTATAAATTATGCACGATTAACGTACAATGATTACAATATATCACACGGATCTGCAGGTCACTCTCAGAATGTGATGGACAGTAGTGAACTGTTGAGGAGTAGATTTGCTTGCTATGACCATCGGTGCTCATTAGTTCACGTTCAGTCCTATTTCTGGTGGTTTTAGGACAGCTGATCAAGGGAAGTGGTGGGGGTTCTGCGCAAACCGAGCACCTGGAGATACGGGTCGTTTACCGGTATGCTAATAGCGTATGTCTATGACTTTTAAAGTAAACTGAATTGTCTACCAGTAACCAGTTTTTAGAAGCTAGAACGCGGATCTCACTGATACGTGCAAGGATGAATGAAATAAGGAATTGGTTATTGGTTTTCGTTGAAAACTAGATCCAGGCTTAAATTAATTTATTTGACTTCGTGTCTTGAAACTTGAAAGCTTCCGAACAGTCACACAGAAATTGGATGCAAACATTTCAGTACGCACGTGACTGTCACTATTCATCATGTCATTAACCTGAGCAGCTTTCACATGCCACTTTATAGCACATTTTGAAACGTTAAAAATTACCTCGATGAGATTCTCAGTCAAAAAATATGAAGCAAGCCATGATATTCGGCTGTTTAAATATGATTACTCAGTTACTACCTTTTCAACACTAGCACTACATTGTGCACTGTTAATATATCCTTTCAGTTTTGAGTGTGAACATTTGATACGATAATAGATCGTCTATCTTGGTTGTGAAAGTTATTTATAACCTGAACAAAGTGCTTTCGTTTTAGGGTCAGTTGATCGATTTGTAAATAAATGGTTTCCTATTGCTGCACTTTAGTTGAGCGACGCCAGCATCGTTGTTTTTCAAGTATAACTTCTTATCGTTAATTCGAAGGTGTAGACTCATCAAGTGAAGCATATTGAGCATGAACGACGCATTTCGTGATTACGATTCGTCTTCACCCTATCCCTCAGCAACGTGATCTGTTCTTCCGGGAATGGTCTGATGATCGAAACTGTTGAAGTCGTCTATCTCTCCACCCTGCTAATTAGCTCTATAGTACCACGACATTGTGACCTAGTCCTGTTTGATATTTGGGATAGTTCACTCATCATCACGCGTCGCCGAATATCTTAGTGGGAGTTTATACGGCCTATTTTTGCACTTAATACGTCGTGCACCTCATCGGTCACCTACAAACTTTTATCATAAATGGGTATTAGTGAAAGTACAGCCCCCCAGGCTTGATTCGTTGACAACGTCTATTGTGCGCAATTTCGACTGCTGGCTCATTGAAACTCCAGCTATTGCTTGTTTCTCGCTACCTATTCTTCCTTTGTTCTCAGTGCAGTCGATATCGCCATTCTTCCGACCCACCCAAAAACCCATATTCCTTCCAATGATAAACGCAGAACAGCATTTTTTTCCGTTTATCTCACATTTTTGTCGGTGCACAGTAAGCTTGCTTTCTTCCGGCGTTAACAGTCAGCCATCAAAGTGTGAGACTGTGGCCCAAAATCTCATAATAACTCCAAACCAAACGCGTAAAGGCATCCCCAGAAGCTCCACCACCATTACGTTTCTTGTATTTGTCAAATTCATCGGTGCACCTCTATATGGTGCACTATTGAGAAGCTATATCATAGGCTCTCTGTCCAGGTTCTCTAGCTTCTCTGAAAGAAAAATGTATCTTTTAGTTGCCTAGACGAGTTTTTTCGGTTTTATGAGGGGCTCCAAGATAAAACAGTAAGGCGTCGAACATAACGACAGTGATTAGCTCAAAGACAAACTGAACTTATTTTAAACTCAAATTGGATACAACTCGGCTCAGATACATCAAATGCTGAATCTAAATGTTTCCTTAAGAAACTAGGCGCATAATCATCGATTCCGCGAACTACCTGAACGTTAGTCACCATATTTTCCCCATGTTCTTTCGATTATTTTTGCTTTATCCAAATTTCATTGTAGCTACACACCTCTGGTTTTCATCCCCTCATGTGCTAAATCAAGGCAAATGTGAACTTTTGATAAATGACGCCGAGAAACACGGCATTTGCTCCTATTCTTGATTATCGGTTACCCTCGGTTAGTTTGCTTAAATTGCACCCCAAAACGTATCAAGCTCAGTGGAGTCCCGGCGGATTATGTCAATTTTCCGTAACCGCTATACACCCACTCAGAATACAGAATACACGATTGTGGACAGCTAACTCAAATGTTTCCTCTTCAAGTGGTTTCTCACATGGGTGTCCGATCTCCTTCTTCCGCTTCATTCATGTGATGTATGCTATTCTAAAAAGAGTGCTCGGAATTTCCAAAGATATAGCGGTGTAACTTCCGCAAGACAGTAGACTGAATGAAATAGGATACACGATAAACACTGATTCACCAAGCGCTCCTCTAGTCGATAAGCGGGTCACGTTGAATTTGCCGAATGGTGTGGTTAACCTTTATAGTATTCGTTTCCTACCTTCAAACAGCAAAGTACCCTTATAAAATCGGGTTGACCCATTTCTTTTCTTTACTGTTGCATGTATGGCGTTAGGACGGTTGTCTGCCTTTTTCTTTTGATCAAAGTCACCTCAGTAGTTAATCTAATTTCCGATGAAATGTCCGCGGTGATAAGAAATATATGCGGTGCGTTTGGTAATATGCGTCATCTGTAGAGTTAACTGACACTGAGAACTCATAAAATCCAAACACATCAAAGACACGACATCTGACAACTTTATTAGGGCGGTAGGCAAAATAGTCCGTGAATTCTTGTACCTGTCATATGTGGTGGTCAAAAGTGCATTGACCAGATAAACGGTGAGATTCCGGACAACAGACCTTTAGGTATGCCCAATGACAACTTTAGAAGGGCATGTCTTGGGGAGAATACGATAATTATTTCGACTTTTAGCTGGGTTTTCTAAAAAATATTTTCTCATGAACTTAAGTTGACATCTTTTTCCGAATTTTCGTACTTTTGGATGTTTATGTTACACTATCTTTAGCAGTTACACCATTGGTAAGTGCCAGTGGAATTTTTAAGGATGATATCATGTAAAACATCAAGTTACGATGGATTACAAATAACGTCTAAGTACACCTGGCCTATTAGCAAGATTTCTTTCATAACTTAATGCTAACCAGATAGTTTGTTATTTCAGATCTTGCTTTGTCAGTGCATGTCAGGTCACGGCTGACAATTTCACGAATCATTATCAGCTGCCTCCATTCGCATCCGTCTACCAGGTGAAAGTTCATAGCTAAAGGTCACTGGAATCATCACTGGCAACAAAACACATTCGCCGAATGCTTGTGGTGAACAAGTTCACCACCCTATTTCTGCGATTACCTATAGCCAGAACCCCAGTGGACAACCCCGTTCTACAATATCCGATAGTTTACAGCAGAAACACAAATTCCTGCTCCTTACTAATGAATAATTGATGGGTCCGCTTCGGATGAGCGTCAGTCGCAACTCGGTAGGAAACAGGAAGTAGACTAAGGCAAACTTTAACCGATTCGCCAACACAGTCTCGCTCATGCTGGAACTGCAAAATAGCACCCAGGTATTTGTGTGGACAGAAAGCTACAGGGGCGCTTTCCAAGATAACGTGAGTTGCCTGCTGAGTAACCGATCTCAAATTAACCCCGACCAAATTATCACGCATCTGAATATTGAGCCACAGTCACTCGTTAGACGGTAACCTCAAAACGATTTACAGACGACTGCACACCAACGGATGGAGCTGTGATATTTTAGTCGTGCTTAGTATGTGATCTTCAGAATAGTGGTCTACATGCTCACACGGCAACCCTGATGACCTGGGGATTATCTCAGCGAGCATAATCCTCTGTGCTGTTGGGAAATCCTAACAATAACCAGCTGTGAGTACAATGTTCCCCTCCGAACAGGGTTGGTTGAAAACTCATCGAACTATGGGAAGTTGCATTCAAATGTGGATGCTATTGAACTTTGAACAATCTGATCACGGACCGCAAATCAGTTTAACAATTTTTCGAGGTTGATGGGTGACGTAATTACTAGTTTCCCGATAAATGTTTCATGGATATCTTTTTTCGGGCGTGTACATGCAACTGAAAATCTGAGTTGATACTTGAACGGAGAGGTTTGCGAACAAATCGTTGGTGAAATGTTAAAAACTTAATTTGAGAGGCCAGAATTTGAACATCATCCTTGTCCAACTTATTCTTGAACAAATGTTACACACACTCAAATTTTTGTAAAACTTTGCTATGCTCTAATTTCACTTTGGCTGTTAACACAAGCTTTGCAAAATATCTGTTATTTGTGAAGCTGAGAGCCACTTTATGTATGTGGTTCATTGTGAAAAAGATGCGAGACAAAATCTGTTAAAGTTCGATAAAACTAGGAGGGACTTCGTTTTGCTCACCATCCTTTATGAGTTAATCACATGAGTGGTTTCGGCTTGTGACACCAACACGTTAGAGGAAAAATATTTGCAGTAATACTTTGGTCCTCATTCGTTTCAGGATATTCAAGACAAGTGTAATCTACCCACTTAACCAGCAAATTACCCGTGCTGCTGTTGTTCAGTTGGGTGTCCTAGATATGATGACTTTCAATGTTCACATCGGTAGTTTGGTGTGTTAATATTAGTGACGTAACCTTCGGACACGGTAGCTGGATCGCTTGTGTGTGATCCTCTCTGAACAATAATTCACCTTCTTCACTAGAACGGTAATCAATTCAGTGTGGCCGATATCCGGTACATAAAAAATGTTGTGTAATTATCTAGAACTTTGTATAGAATGTGGAATACTTGGATGAGGTCCACTCACTGACCAGCATCCGCCTCGAAAATTGCGCAACCGTTGGATTTCACCAAACCATTTCTAATCAAAGAGTGGCTATTTTCTCCCATCTGTATCACGAAACCACCAATCATTGGGCCAATGCACTTCGAATGACGGCAAAAAGAGACTGATTACACAAGCCTGGATGTTTTTAGGAAGGGATTTTTGTTCAGAAGACTTAATACCAGTGCGGAATGTAATGTGATTCAGTTACGGATTGTCGGTGTCAGTAAAACACTTCTGAAGAACAAAACGTCCACTATCACTCTTGGGAAGTGAACGAACTAATAGATTTTCTGTCTGCCGTAACAATTGCACCTTAATATGTTAAAACCATCGTATTTCGTGCTACAGGGCAAGCGGGACAGTCACATCTTTAACCACACTAACGTTCTAGTGTAACGTCTGTGAAACAAAGTTGCATTAACTTGTTGATTAAGTAACCAGCAGTATTCTGAACAAGCCTAATGGATACATACAAATTTTATTTCCTGACTGTCAGGTCCTGGCTAGTGTGCGCTATTGTGACGTACCGACGTGTTGAAATCAGCTGATTTGTGACAGAATTACATGCAGACTGTCTGATATTAGCTAGCTGGGCACGATAAAAACAGTTTCAGTATAAAAGAACGGCTTATAGTGGCGGTAAATGAAACGCTGCCTGGCACCGTCTACATTCGGTGATCCAACTAAAATTCCGAATATTTTACCGGCTGTCGAAATTATGCAGCAGCAGAAAGTGGCAACTTTTATACGCAGGGTTTCGACGAGCTGCCTAGGTGGTGATCAACTATCTCAATCCCGTAGATATACCGGTCGTTGATGTATCGTCGTCAATGAACACAAACATGGTTACTCAGTAACAAGGTCAAACTTAAGCAGACAGTGAATAAGCAGTAACTTACTAACGGGCTCCTGTGGAAACGGTATTCCAGGATATTCCTCTGTGAATGTTCAGCCATTTGCCGTTGGAAAATATTGAATGAGTTATATAATAGCCCTAACTGGTTAAGACTCAGCCTACCGGGAACAGATTACCGCAACAGTGTGAATCGTTTGCTCCCTGTTGATACTCACCGTTGTCAAAACTAGAGGAGTCCGATATAAAAATACTGTTATTAACATCTGTCAACAATTTATAAAGCTCGATGTCTCCCAGGAAGGGCAAATTCCTCTCTGTGAACAAGGCTTTCTCGTTGGATGGTTTAAAATGCTAACAAGACTGGCAGAAATGTTCGAATGGATATTTTGAGCACTTTTTAACGGTAGGAATACATCCAAGGAACATCCTTTCTAGTGAAGTACATTATCTGGACGGTAAAAATAGCGGAAGCAAACGGACTCTGATGCCGAAATTTCATTGCTGCGAATACCGCTCATGGGTTAGATCTAATTTTTAACATTGAATTGCCTCAATAGTCAATACCTCGGTTTCACAAACTGTACGGTCAATGCATGGTCATTCCTGACCGACTGAAAACGTATGGAAGCAGCACCGGAGGCTGCTTTGTTTCAACACATTCAGGCTCACACCGGGCTGTGTGCCCATCTACGAATCATATGTGAATAACAAACAAGAAATCTTAGTTGAATGTAGCCATAATTCCCAAAGTACCATTAGATTTACTTTCACCGTTGGAACTATGTTGCACACTGGCCAAAGTTCGCGTCTAGTGGCATATTGCGAATGACGTCCAGGGAAGTCATAGCTAAACTCAGAAGCTTTACTTAACCAGGTCTTTAAGTGAACTCGGCGCAGATAATCATCGTATAGCTGATGGACCACACGATTGAGCTGACGGACATTTCTCATTAAAGTGTTGCTGCCTAGCAAAGAGACTGGAATTCCTTCTCACTCTGGTCGGTATTTTAATATCCGTCAGGTCCGAATCAGTCTACTAACCAGTAGTGGAAAATAATTCTATCCCACAATTACCTTCATTCACGGCTTTGAAGAACTTTTGAACGAGTTGGCTGATGTCAAATTTTAACGTCGATAAAACCGTAACTACTGTTTAATATACAGTAGCCACACAACAACTAACTTTTCCAACACAAACGCATCTTCTTGAAAACTACGAACGCTGGCTTTAATCACACACATACACACAAAGATTTTTTATGGAATACCATCGACGTTTACTGCGAAAGGTCCAGATTCTACGCAGTCTGAAGTTTGGTAACGAAATAAATCAGGTCAGCGAATCAATCACAACTATGTGAAAAAATTCCATTGCTTAATCCACGGAAATCATGCTTTACACTCGTAGATTGTTGGAACTAGTATACTGGTTATGGAATATGCACTCCGCTTTTTGCTGACCTGATCGATTGCGAATGTCTTGTGGATTTCCGTACAAACTTTTTTCTTTGTGTTACAAATGTAGCTACGCGTTAAAATTAAAGTTGTTTAAACCAATCGATCGCTGCCATTCACCGCCATCTCAAAACCTTCATTTCATCTAACCAAAGAAGACGCAGACATCTTGACTATCGACTTTTAATTCAACTATTTATTATTTGCAACTCTGATATAAAGTTACTCATCTACGTAAACGCACTGGTGACAAAAGTTCACCAAGTGAAGCCTATATGAGTTACAGGGGGTTTTCTAGTGGTAAAGGCTAGTCATGTTCCCACAATGAAAATGTGAAGATATACTCAGTTACAGTGCACTACAGTTGCTGGATGACAGACAAATTAGCTTCCAGTAAGAATGTCCGGATTTTGCAATGTAACATAAATAGAGTTTTCTAAATAACTTTTTGTAATTTGCGATAGACCTTCAGAGGACACCAATATGATTGAATTTGTGGCTAGTCACTCCATTATACTATAGCTTCAGTTTATCAACAAAACGGACTGTATCCTGTAATAAGGACTTTCCAATAAAAAACAGTCTGCATAACTACGAAAATGAACATGAAACTCATTCGGCTGAATCAATGCTGCTGTCTATGTGCGAAACAAACAACCGAATTGCTATTCAACGTTTGTCATTGTTCAACCAAACGATGCATGAAGTTCTCAGACTGACGAAGCTACATTTTATGGCCAACTTTTAAAACTCACCAATGTACACTGTTCCCGGCACACCACTTCACTATAAACTGGCAGTAAGTGGTACGACTGAGGCCTCCCATCATCGATTAACGGTCCTTGTGATTTAGTTTCATCGTTTATAGTGAGTTACATATCACTATCTAGCCACGAATATGATTGAATGAATATAAGTAGGACACAGTATGTGGAATTTAGCGTTTATCAAGAGAGTCCCAAAATGTCAAATTCATATAGACGAAGGAAACTCACGTTGTTTCGTAAGCGAGACTGTCAGGAGAACACATCTTGACTGTATGTGGGATTCACACATTTTCACTGGGCTCCACACTTTCCTGCAGATGGTGTAATAACTAACCACCCGAGTGTCCTTAACACGGTACACCTCGAGTTGAGCACAGTCGTCCAGTATAAACTGCACTGAAACCACTAGAGTTTGCGAAATGAGAACACTGACCTCTGACTGATGATTTATGGCCTTCTGAACCTGGTTGGTCATGTAACAGTGTACACCTTGCGCGCCAAATCAGATCTCTTTATGCTAGTCTTCCCCTCCTTCCGCACCTGGTCAGCAGACCATGTACTATAATTGTCTCACCTATGCACGCACCCTCTGGCCAACTCCTAAGACGACAGACCCACATTAAGGTGCTTCACAGGCTAACGCGTGATCTAAAATCCCCGGTCCAGTCTATACGTAAAGGCTACGCTAGGCGTTTTCTACCCTCCTAACTACCCGCCGGACAGCGAACCCTTTTCTGTCAGCACTGCGAGGATCAGCGCCGCATGAGATATCTCATGCGTGAACCGACACTGGTGGTGCTCAAATACGTAAGGACCAAGTTCACAGGTGAGTGACACAACAAAACTTCCAACGCGGCGTCTCGGATGATAAACGCCTCGGTAACACGCCAAAACGTGCGCTACACGACCATACAGCTTCACACCGCAATCATGTGATCCAGCCCCTTCATTGTTACGGGCTTACTGACTACAGCCAAATATTTTTAACCATACTTTTTTCAGCCCAGACATTATTTCATTTTGCTTGTCCCTTTCCGTTCCCACGATTTCACCCATTCTAATTCTGTACCTCAGTCCTCAATTGTACATCCTTCTTTGTTGAGTAGTAGGCGGTATTTGCTTATCTGTAGCCCACGTACCCGCTACTTGACATTTTAAATGTTTTTAAGATGACCGACAATGATACATGACACGCTCCTCCGAAATGTATTGTGTCAAGCTTGACCAGCTTGTTCAAACTGCATCTACGTCAACCGTAGACAAGCTACTGGGAAAAAACTTTAGTTCGAATGATGTTTACACGACGTGTGGCCAGGTGGACAGGGAATTTGCGAACTAGCAGTTACAATCAGAGGTGATTAGATGTCGATCACGCCATTTGGGTTCAATAGGTCCGGTAAATTTTGTTGCAATTCGTGAAGTTTAATATTTCTTTGGCGTGACAATAAGACTGCCAGTAGCGATCGCCACTAGTCAGCAACTATTTCATTAAATTATCTAACGCCAAGTCTTTAATACTCAAGCAGTCAACGATGGTATGCACAACATTTTTCGAATGAGAATTGTGCTTAGCCAAATTTCTACTGAAAAGTTTGATTATCACTACAGAGAAACGATTCGATGGTTGTTTTAAGCTTCACGTACAAAAAAGAGACGGAAAAAATAACCGGCAAAATTCCTCATCTACACTTAACGAACTCAATTCAGTTCGATGGGGAATGAGATCGATTACAAAGAATAGAAGAGGCCAGGGTTGATTGTGTTGATTAGTGTTCTCACGGTACAAAAACGACAGTGTAGATGCGTCACAAATCTTCAGGAAAACCTTGCGAATCACGACAGGACTTAGTGACTGCTTAGCAGCAGGTGGTAGTGGATTTGGTCACAGATTGCTGACGTACATTTGTTGGGAATCTCGCCACTTTGGATCTGCCTCCTGGCATTCAGTAAGTAGTCTGAAATGCAGGTTCTCTAGGAACATAATGGTTGGATCTGCACAAATGTGCAATAACTTTGCTTAAAATGGTTTTAACCGTTGCTGATGATACCAGTATCCGACTGCATAGCACTGATCTCTGCACTTACAAAACGTCCGTGAGGACACTCAAATTCTCCAGACCCACAATCAACCCAACTCGCAAAGTGAAACAATGATTACACAACCGCCATCGAATACAGTTCCCAACCTTTGTTGACCTAATTTCTTCCTATCCCTGATTACAGCCTTAAAATTCACCGAGTTATAAATAATTCGATGACCAAATGCAACTACTGTGTTGTTCTCATTGCCTCAAGATTTACTTCCGAAAGCGCTGTTATATTCAGTCATCTGTTTTCACCTGTTTGTCCCAGAAGGCTTTGTCCATATTGGAACAGTTGTTGCATTCTAATGAGACATCCGGCCGGTCCACTTCCTGAGGAAGCACTAGACTCAAGCCTCGTTTTTTCTGATTGCGGGGTTATCGACTGGAATCAACAAGAGAGCTACTGCGTCGTCTATCAAAATGATTGAGTGATATAAAAACTATCCACACATGGTTTTGGCTGAGTGTTCAGATGTGATCGATCGGCCATGCCCAATATGAGGTTACTGGTGTTGTGGTTAACAGGCTAATTTCACGGACACGAGAATCTGAGTGCGAATTCCGGTTCGCACAAGGATATACACCACTGATGTGCTCTAATAAGAGCGAAATTCGAGTCTAGTGCTTCCATACGACGTGCGTCAGCCAAAAGGCTTGTCTGAGTACGACGATTGTGATCGATAATTGGGGGTGTTCAGTTTCATGCACTCAAACTCCCAGACATTCAATGCAAATTACATTGGAACGGTTCGTTTTTTCAATGTGATTGGTTGATTGTCAGGTTGGTCAGCCTTAAGATCAAAACACGTTCACCTCAGTCTCTTCACTGAACGACAGAAGGTACTGTACTGTCTTATGTTTTGTGTTTGATTTCTCACCTTTGGTCAGTTCAAGACAACCAGGTACGAAATAACTAATTCATTCCAACCCATGAATCAGTCGTAATCAATCAAAGGAAACCGACGTTGCGTGTTAAAAAAAAGAGCCAATAATGAACCAGATCCTGTCCTGAGCTTCGATACCCTCTCTAACCAACTGAGTGTTTATCAACCTACAGTCGTTCAACTAATAAGATAATTTATTTTTGTGGCATTTTCTCGGAAAGCCCGCATCTAGAGCGCTTCGCCAATGGAACCTTGCACACAAAATTTGTGACCACTTATTGCGGAGTCGACGGACATCAGTTGCTTCATGGTAAACCGTAGCAACCTGTCACCAGACCTTTCTAAATCGGAAATACTTATAGCATACTTGTTTTGAGTAATCACAGATGCATTGTTACGTCGTTTTTGATAAGGTTGAGTGAAATTCACATAGACTGACGGCAACTAAAGAATGAGACACCGGCATCTCACACTGTGCCGTAGTATATGTTGTGACGTTTACACTCGAGCCAACGTTCTGTAGCCTGTATTGCTCTCGTTTTAAGTCCTCAGATAAAAAGTGATCTGGTTTTGCCTCGTTTTATATTTCTGTGGCTGATGTTCTGGATGAAAACGCTTTCAATAAAACAGCGTGTAAGATATGCACGTTTTTTTAAAAACGATCGTCCAAAGTGGCTAGCAGACTGCAATGGCTACGATTTATTGTGTGTTATTCAATTTATTTCGCTACTTACCAGTAGTATAAGACGAAAAGGCGAAAAGGCGTCATTGCACAAAGTGTATACATGTGGGTAAGGGTTGAGGTTTTTAAACGGAGTTTAGTTCAAAATTAACCACAATGCCAAGTGGTGTACTTATACAGAGTTATTATTGCACAGTTTGTGTAGCAACAGCAATGGATCCTAGTTTTGGTAGTTTGTTCACTGTCATATTCAAACGCTCCGATTTTGGACACCTAGGCGGAAGAAAATAAAACGCGTCTTTCGTGTTGAATAGGATGAAGAACAAATTTATCAGTTTCTCCTCGTTACAATTTGTCATCAAACGACTGCCCGGGATCAGGTTTTCATAATTTCTTACAATCATAAAAAGGTGCATGTAATTCTCAATAGTTTTACATGTCGTTTTCATATGAATGTGTATCAGTAATACTTCGTTCTGAACCAGCTAGGTCTTCAGTAGTGAATTCTGTGAAAAAGTAAACAATGGTTTAGTTATAACGGGGTCACCTATTGTGGTGGATTGTCAGGCCGGAGGTGCGAGTTTTCGAACGCTCGGCCGAATACCTCAACGCGGGGGAGGTACGTTCAAAAGCCTGCCGCGATCGAATCAAGAACAACGGGCGCGACCGGATGAGTCATTGCTCGACTGGATCGGACCAACGGGCGAGGCAGGGCAGGCGAAATACGACAGACGGCCAGATCGGAGGCGTGGTTTTTCCAACATTTAGAGGAACATCTCGACACGATGTTGGGATACGGTCAAGGCCAGCATTGGGCGGATGGCGGACAGCACGAGCAGCCGGACGAGCTATCGGCAGGCAGAAAACCCCCCGGTAGAATGCGCCGATCACACACGTAAACCGGTCAGAAGTGCACACGACGAGTGAACGGAAACCGGGGGGTGTTGCGGGTTGGAATTATGACTCACAAACGAGAGAGCGCGCGTTGCATGTGACTGGCGATTTGAACAATACAGATTGTGCTTTACTGGTCGCCTTCTCGCAACACTATAGTACAGGCCGTCATATCTCATTTCTGACAGAAATGACCAGCTCAATGTTTAACTCTGAGATCATTTTGACCACAGCGGCATTGATGTTTTCAAGAATCAAGCAAGTTAGGTGATCGTTAAGATTTTACAACAGCAACCCAAAAGTAACGAATAACCAGACGGTGAAAATGGACCAAGACGCACCACTTGCAATCTCTAAGCGACCGGAAGCCGCAATGACGTGCTCAGCTGATACGAACTGAGTAAATATATTCTATATATTCGTCTAACAGGCAGGAAGAACAATATGGGGTACATCAGTAAAACCAACACAAGTCAACAGCGACAATCATCCGTCTCTCGTAGACAAATACGCTGTATTAAATAGAGTTATCGTCAAGAAACAAGAAATTTTTGTTCTGTTTACCTGCGATTAAAAGCAAATGTCCATTTTATGAAATACCAAAGTAAAGCTTGTTTTCTAGCCCCATTGACTCAAACATACAACATGAGTTATGAAACCAACGATTATTCTGTGGGTAACTTTATGTAGGCTTTCTTTGGAGAGTGCCTTCTTACAGTCAAAGACTGATACGGAGACTGTTTTACAACGCTGAACATATTTGTACTGGCGACCGCTCACAAGGTGAACAATTAAGCGTTTCTAAGAGTCTACCGGATTCCAAAACCAGAAACAGCCGGTCACGACTGCTCTCTGTATGGTCTCTAAGAAGAGGGTCTTTTTGAGGGTACAACCGCATCACGACCAACGTAAGTCAAATATCACAACTTGCCTTGACTCGCATATACCCTACCACCGAATTGCGGTTACTACATAAAATTGTGGAAGCGACGTTTAGTGTGTTCACATTCGTGACCCATCAATTTTTTCTCATTCAGATAATCTGGCGGTTCATCCGCAGGCTCAGTGACGTCTGTTTTGGCAAAACATACCGATGCCCGCAATATAGAACAGCTGAGTTCACGCCTAAGTTTTTGAAGTGTTCAATAAACGCAATGACGCAGAAGACATTGGCAACAGAACGAGTGAACCGAAATTCCTGTCTGTTTGTCGGAAGACACTTCATAAAAACAAGTCGAGTGTTGACCCAGGCGTTCCCTGAAAAAATGTTTATCGTCCTGCCCTGTACGTACACACACTATTGGATGACGTAGTTTGTCTATCTTTTAGCGGGTAACATTCCATTCTTCACCGTGAAACTCAGTGGTTGACCGTTTTATTGTTAATGCTACTAGTGTGTTTTACACGTTATGCTGCTTTAGGCCTGCTACTAAAGAGAGTGGATGAAACGTCAAAATTTTGTGGCATGTCTCTTTTGGTGGTGGTTTACACGGACATAGCGTTTCAGAATAGAGAATAACGAAATCTGTATTCACGTCTTCTCCATCCTTTCTTACCATAAAAACGCCTAATTTTACACCAATAGTACTTTCTCATGGTGCGATACTACAATTTTCCTGATGTTGCCCCGTGTATTCTGATTGTTCCAAATTGAGCTGATCACAAGTCCAAACACTGTACAATGACTTCCAACCGATTCAAGTCAGCAGGCGCTGTTAGAACATGGTAGACAGACCACGTATGGGCAATGGATGGGACAAACATGACCCACATAGATTATACAAGCCCATTCTGGAAAATACAGCCATACATCGGTGGTGTACACTGAATGTTCGCTAGCTCCACTCCGTCAGACCACCCATTAATATAAGTTCAAGAACAGTATGGAGATTCCAGTACAAAGTTTCACTTTTCACTGTCTGGTTTCTCGTGTGAGTGCAATCATTGATTTGGTCAGAAGAACTCTGGAAATAGACAGCAATACCAGTGAGACTACTGGGTTGCTGAAAACCTAACTGAGTGTTACTGTTACACCCAGACGGTGCACACAAGACGCCTTGAGGCGGAACCGACATCACACGATGTTTGGATCACCTGGTTCATGTTCACACTAACACTTTATGACGGCACTCATTTCAGATAAACCCATTTCAGCGAGCAAAAAATATTCATTACTGTCAAGTATAAACTTGTGAGACTCGTAGGCCTGTAGACCATATGCTCCATAAACCTGCTTGTTCGATTACTCTCGAAAGGGATAAAATCTGTCACGCTGTATGGTTTAGAGCACAGTGTTGAAAAAAAGCTGGCCGTACGAACCGCTTACTCTGCGTCGTGGCCTGAATGTCGACGGGCAGCACAACACGTGGACAATAATGCCAGACAGTCCAATCTGTCGCTTGGCGAATAAGTTGCCCGTCTGGCTAACTGAAGATTGTATAGTCGAGGCAGCCGGATGATACCAACTACACTTTTTGATGAGTCGTATGGGATGTTGGTTACCATAATTCGAAGATCACTCAGAATCAACCGCAATATTCGCACTTCCTTAGACAGAAAGTCCCTTTCGAAAACAAACACCAAACTCGAGTTTTGCTGTTGATAAAGCTCGTCACTATTGCCTGTCTATTATGACTTGGACTATAATTTCAGACACACTTCCAAGAGGCAACCGGGTTTTTTGTTGGGCTAATAGCTTCATACCAGAATGATTATTTTGTCACATGCAAACGCTCAAACACACTTTAATACAGTTTGTTTCATGTGTATCTGTGAGACTCGAGATTTCGAATAAAAAACCACTATAACAAAGGTAGCCCCCAGAGCGTTTAATAGTTCTACGGCCACTTCTTGGGTAAGGCCTCAATAACCTTTGTTTATGCATTACACCAACACTGCAGTTCAATGACTGCTTTCAGTTAGGAGTACCGAATTAAGTGACTAACCACAGTTGCAAAATTTAATGTAACGTGACTGCGTATTCACCCAACCAGTTGATTCGATGAAGAGGCTATTTTTCAAAATCCAGGATGTTGCTGTGGGTGGTCCGTGTCAGGTTTCAAACCAGCAGCAACGACTATGAGCAACGGAACAAGGTGTTGTGCCCCTCAGTCATATTAAACTTTGATACTTCTTCGATTCTGGTTCTTTGTTTTACAATCCTAAAAAAGATGTTCCATTTTTGTACTTGCAATTTTTTGTTCTGAAATTTCAAGCGATGCATTTTCCGAAGGTGTGAACATTGACAGCACCTTCAGGAAGGTGTCGTCTAGCTAACTGACTTTTTGGTGGTGGTTTTCCAAGTTTCGTACTGTTCTCTTGGGTTTCGAAAACGGACCGAAGCGTAAGAAAACAGTGATAGTTGGATGCCTTGGATAAAACCAATTCATACGCAAGCGCCAGAGCTTCTTCCACAAACTATTAAGCTGAGCAGTAATTTTATTTCGACATCTCATTTGAAAACAAAAAGTGATAAATTTGCTCGGCGTATGGTAGGCGCGAGTATCCCAACACTTGCTGGAATACCTCAATGCACAAAACGGGCGACCGGACGAGCCAACGCTCAACAACATCTAACTAACGGAAGAGGAGTGATACTGCTTAACTGGTTGACTGGCTTAGCCGGCGCCTTCTTGGCGGTCCCCTAAGTCAGTCAGTTTGTCGGGCTGATATCTCATCCCATGCTGAATTGAAGACAGGTCGTTATGACTATGCTGTCATTTGTTGTACACATTCGTGTGACTGGACAGTCTCGTCGAGTTATCGCCTCTAGAACAGACAGTCACTGTCTCGTTAGCTCTAAATGATTCGCCCACGAGTGTAACCAATTGCGTAAACAAAATCTTAGACAGTATTCAGCTTGTTGGTATTATCCGTTTATTGAGGACTGCTTATAGGGAAAGTCGTTAGCATGAATTAACCGCTACTCAAAGTTGAGTGCTCTTAATGCACTTCGACACCTTCCTGTACCGATTTTGAAAATAATCAATAACTTACAGTCGGTTTCTTGTCAGAACTTGTCCGTAACACAGATGTGGTCAGTTGTTCAGGTATGCTAATTCAGTCGTGCCAAATGCGGAGCAGTCGCTTCATGAGAAGCTGACCAGAATTTAAGTTCTGATCTTTGCAAGCGCACGCACTCGTGATTATGTCTAGTTGGAGCTAAACTCGCGGCCACCGTTTCTTTTGGAAAATGATCGGCTGGAAAGTCATTCAAATTTTTGGAGCTATTTTCGAATATTTTCCCTACTGTATAGAAGTAATCCTATAAGCCGTCGAATTTCGGCTCCGCAATTCGGAAATTTTTGTCGTAGGCTTCTCTGTGCACACGCCTGACGAGCTCCACAGTAGTCCTCTTTGTGCATTCTGCGGTTTCACATCTGATATTTGGGGTAATTCGGGCGAACATAACCGTTGAGATGGCATCAACCAGGTTGCTAAAGTGATCAGTAACCACGAGGAATTTGCCCGAAGCGACCAAAGTGGAGTTATGACCAAACAAAATGGTTATAGTAATTACAAGCTCAGTATGCTGTGCATGTTGTTTTACAGTAGAACTAACTATGGTCACTGTTTACGTATTCAGTGTAAGTCAGATAGCCGCCCGCAAGAGGCTTCTCTCCGAGCAGACACCAATTAATGTCCACCAAGTGGATACAGACAAATAAGGAATGACAGTAACTGAGAAAATTCTTGCCCTGTACTCCCAAAAACATTGTTCAAAAATTTCGACTTTGGATTGAACAGTTTATAGCCTTAGTATGGAAGCAAACGGAAGTGAATCAAGAAGTTGCAGAAATTTACTAGAATGTTGGCATGTAAGCATCAAAGCAGTAGCCCACCAAGTATTTACACTTCGAAACCCGTAAAATTTGATTAAGAGAGCAACTGGAAAAGGCTGGTAAGGTCTGTCTCCCTGGTGCATGCCCCTCAACAGAAGGCTTTCATATCTCGCAACGAGTTCAAAAACTCGAGTTCTGAAGTACACTCAAGTGACAGTAGTTAAGCTTTTTACTGCTAGATAATTTTGTTTGCATGGTTGTCTGCTCATTCAACATCTCAGAATCACACTGTTGTGCTCTAACTATTAACCCCCGTTTTGTAAGTGGTGAGTGTCCAGTGGAGGACTCACTGTGTAGAGTGGACATGTATTGCCGAAACTTTTCTGCGAAAACTCTAGATTCGGCGGAAGTTATGCACAACCGGATGAAAAGCAACATTCCGGTTCAAGAATATTATGACAGTTGTCTGGGACTATTCGTCAAAAAGTGAAACTACGGGCAGTTTGATAGGAGTTTCATAGACAAAGTTGATGAGGTCATACGATGCTACACTATCTTTAGCTAAGATAATGA
>QNGE01000534.1:144390-178773 GCA_008508345.1 Paragonimus westermani | reverse complement strand
GATGTTTTTCGACCGTATTGGATAATACGCCGGCGGTCACGGTCAACCGTTGGGCGATCGGAGTGCTCTTTGTTTGAGGGTACCTTTCCTAACCCCCTTCTTCCTGATACGGAAGACAGCAGTGCCGCAACTATGAAAATAGTTCTGCTGTATGCCCATAGGATCGTGCCTCACTACCTAAACACTCCTACGCGGTCAGTAGTGCGACATACAATCCTATGAGTGTAACTGCTTCTCGTCTGACTGCTCCCTTTTGACCTGTCTGACAAAATTGCACCTGGAAGGACAGAAGTCCTAGTCAGCATAGCCCGCCGGTCAAAATAGTACACAAGCCCTACCACCTCGTCAAGGAGTATTGCATAAATTGGAAGGCCGACGAGTCAGTGGTTTGATTTTATTACGTAATACTGTACAACTGAGAGTAGTAAAATTAGACACCCCAACTTATTGGAATTGAATGAATCGAGTGAAACGACTTACGAAAACCAGATTAGGGGTCGTACAATAGCAAAAATTTGGGTGTATACGGTCCTGGTTTGTTTGAGAGTTCCAAGCTTTACATTGTAAGATGTACGCTGCCACTTGACCAAAAGGTAACGTAGTTCAGGTTGCCGATATCTACACAAAAGTTGACATCGATCTCAAACTGCCAACTGTACAGCTGGCAACCAATAGTCGCTACCACCAAAACCACCGAGTGCTTCGGGTCCATTAGACTAGAACTGGTGAAAAACATTCACCCACAGGTGAACATTAAAGGTGTCATGATCACAAGTGAATTAAAGCTATAATCAGTGAAAAAAATGTACGTCTGCTTGTTCAGACTTGTTGCAGTCACGTTTTAATGAGACGTCTGTACGAACGAAGTGCACATTCTTTCACGGTTGGTTGAAGCTCGATAAATTTGGGTCCTAACAAGATAGGTTACAATTTATCCACCGGTTAACTAAACCTGCCATGTTTCTCATTAAACCCTTCAAAGCTAGATTCAAAGGTAATTAACTTCAGCCTGCTACGGGGTAGCAAGACTGAGGCGGAAAGCAATAAACGTAACGTATCGTAGAACGTCTACTCCACGGCCGAACATAGTTGTAAAATAAATGGTCAATCTAACGAGATGCAGAAATAGAGAGAATCAGAGCATTCTAAAGAGTAGTCGTTTTAGTATAAGATGGCTCTTCTCGATATCCACTCTTCCACCGAAATGGACATAGGATTTACACGAAGTGTTTTTGTTGTATCCACCTTCATTAAAATTGCTAGGATCGGTTTGTGTTGTGAGATGACATGAGGCTATGAGGTGTGGTTGCGGTCACATGGATGTACGTGACTGTTGTCATTGGGAAAACCGCAAAATGTGGAATGTGGAAGAAATACTTCAGCTGGTTTGCTGAATCATCTATAGAATATGGTTTCACTGATATAAGGGATCAACTTTGCTGCCCAAAGATTAAAGCACTTTAACATGATTTTGTATACACTGAGATGGTATAGGTCCTGGTGAGAAACTGGGACAGTTGTAAGAAGATACAATGTTTGCTTTGGTATGATAGTTAAAGGAACTTAGTTAGAAACCAAGAGCGACCGATGTGATGTGTAAGGCGGTTGAGCTATCTATGCGACACATTTTAATGAATGTTTCCAGTTCCTGTTTGCGTCGTGAACCGTTCACGATCTACCGTCACATTACAGTTATACTTTATCCCTTCTTCTAAACTATTCGCATTTGTTAACCATTTACCTCCGGTTCGAACGATCTGTGATCATCGCTTGACTTCTTTGTGAAATGTTGTTGTAGTTAGTCTGTCTATGATTGATATTAGTACAATTTCTTGCACATCGCGTCCGTCACATGTGAAATAATACCTAGTAGTTCTTTCAACCCTCTGTTTGACACTGCATAACACATTAGCCCGTTTCATTTGGCATTACGGATCCGTCGCTTGAACCCTATTCAAGTAAGAAGCCTTAACCTGTTCGTGCGGATTTAACAGTGTTTATTCAAACATCACTGAGAATCCTTGGATGATAAACTACTGTCGTGCACTGACCCCTCAGCACCTGTATGCTAATAAGTACCACACTCATCGTTCCAGTGACATCCGAGCTCGTTTTTGGTTACAATCTGAAAAGCAAACAACGTTCGAATTTTACTGCTGGCTATTACTGCGTATGGAAAAATCGAGGTTTCTTGCCAACAAAAGCAGGTACTTGACAGTCCGTTTCCTTAAAAATTCGTTTGCATTTCGTCCAACTATTCTGCTTTTCCATGGTAGTCATGGTTCTTCCGTAGAGTTTGTTAACTAACTTTCCGTTAAAAGCAAACTTCTTTTTCGGAGTCCTATGACTGACCGTGTTGTTTTGATTTGTGATACTTTCCTCATTTTCCGTTAGTATGTCAATTGCTTTGTGCTTCATTGTTTAACCCAAGCCTGATTAGGCGTTTGCTTGCGATCACCTACATGCTCGCGCACTATTAGTTACCACATCGTCATTAGGCTTCACAATCATTGCCTTGACCACAAACGTGAACAGGTGGGCTTATCCGTTCTTTACCGTTGTGGATGAGGTTTCCAACTAAGTGCAAATGAGCTCTGCTCGCATGGTCAGTGCAGAACACAATGCTATTTGTGTCTATTCCAACTTTCACACAACAAGGTAAAAGTTTCGGAAGGTTGAAAAAGCCATAACGGTGTCAATCTGCAAATCGAAACAGAACGCGGCAACTGGTTTTCTAAGTCAAGCGACGCGTGTAAAATTGATTGCAACATACCGAACAAAAACATGAAAAGGGAAGAAATTATTTTTACCGGAAGCTTAGTTTGGTTTGCAAGTCTCGAGTTGTCAAGACTTATGAAAAGTTATCGATGGCCTGTAGGTAATCAATACGCAACAGCGTAAATATTAGTTCTACATAGGCCATCCTGAGTAGCTGAATCGAATGAACGTTTCTTAATAACCCCTACAGCATACAAAGAAATCAGATAATGTTGGACATATGAAAGATCTGCTGTTTTCCAGCCTGAACACAGACTGAAGCCCTTTTCATAGAAGGCACACAGGTTACTGAAAGGTTGGTTTGAGCGTATAAGAATGCGCGTTCACTGGGTGTACGTAGAGAAGCGACGGCTCATCAGCTCTAATAAGAAACATCAAATCTCAACCGACCACTGTGATTAAATGATAATTCCATCACACGTACTCCCAGACCAGTGAGTGTCTTCTCGTTTTCGTCATTAACACAAAACTGTACATAAGAGATCATCTTAGATTAATTGAAATACTTATAATTTTCAAACGGGTGAGGCTGTTCCAAGTTCACGTAGAAGCAAATAACCAGTTTTGCCCCGCCAGGTATGAGGATTGTCGCGAACTCCCGCCAGAAAGGAGCTTACTTATATTGCTATACTTACAACATTGGCTTCATGTGATAACCCTGACTACCGTACTGGTGAGCAGTAAAACAATTGAGGATCCGAGAGTACTGGTTGACGTATGGGCTTAATTCGCTAATCTTTGTGAATAGCCAGACTGAGCGAATAAAACTTTTGTGCTCGATGGCTGCAATAAATCGTATTCGAGCTACTGAAGCTACAAGAAGACGACTGCAAAAACGCTAGGAGGAACGAAAAATTGAAGGATACATCCCAGAAATTCGGTCAAAGCTGACCAAATACATCAGTTTATTTAGTGGACTTCGGCCGAAGGGTCGACTTCAGCTTTCACTTGTCAGATTGATTTTGTTAAAAGCCATTGTTGAATACTCAACTTGTGGTTTGAGATTTGTGCTACGAGCTCGTACTTTAATTTCCTAGCTGGTGACTCCATCGCAACACATTCTGTTACAGTGTTTAAGAGTGGACAAAATCGCACACTGAGTGACTGCCGTCTGTGGTCACGTTGTTAGCAACAACATAGAAGATGCACTAGGGGATAGAGTTTCTGTGAAAGAAGGGGCCACGATTTGGCAGTTAAAACGTGCAAGCGTGCGCCAGGGTCCACTAAGTGATGCACACAACTTGCACAAACGAAAGACAAAACGACATCATTCACAAAACAGTTTGCTCCGTCACAGTGTGACTCGAATGACGTTGTAGGGCCTCAGTTCTTCTTAAGATAATTTTCGGAACCGAATTTTACTAATGTACGATTCTGCCTATCAAGATTGAACTATACTTGACGGATGAATGGCACATGGAGATATTTGTCACGGTTTGAGAAACCTCTCTGAGTAGGACAGCGATTAAAGTGATGTGAATTGCTAAACAGCGCTTATTGAAACTTTTAATTACGACGTACGTACTTCACTAAGTACAAAAAAAATAAGTTTCTCGAACTTACGAAGCAAATAAGGGTTACGCCAGACTCAGAGCTATCAGAAGGATTTGTTACAAGCATTGTAGTGACAGACTCACGTAATCATCTGGTCTTTTCTACAGTTCGTATACAGCCCAGATACAAAACAAGAAATTCTGAAACGTTAGTCCCAAGGTCCTGTTCAGAGGAACTTACCCCTGGAAAAGTAATTGGCGCACAACTATTGAAACAGGTGCACTGCCTCAGTGAATACGTCGACCTTAAGTATGAGTCTATGCTCTAAAGTTGTGCTGTGCAAGATATCCAGGTTCTTTCATGACTTCTTGCTTCCAAGTATATATTTCAATAACTGTGTAGTTAGCCCACAGTTGCCTGTAGTGACTACTCGCGTTGCAAGATTCGGAGTTAGCATAAAGTGTACAGCTGCGGCCATGACAAGTGGACAAGGAGCACCCTGCTAAACATGCAGTAGTAGTGTTGTGAGCCAAAAACGCGGATGGCACAAAGGTTGTTTATTCGGAGAACCAGCACACGAGTTGTGCGTTTCAACCGGACTACGAACCAAAAAACTCACTCGCACGAGACACTAATCTCAGGACGTCCCGCTCACTGTGGATGCCAATGCTCAACTTCTTCTTGTAGCAAGTGCCATTCTATGCGATGCTTCCCTCCAATAATCCTTCCCTTTTCTTTCCCGTATTTGTCCCGCAGCCATTTTGATGTTGAAATCCATGCCGTTGCCTAACTGCTGAATAGTGGTGGTGGAAGTAGTCAAGTGCAACAGTCCATCCTCAATACAATAGTCAGACAAAACAGCTGTTGATCATTATATAAAAGCAGTTATGTTTGTGGTGGTATGTGAACCCCAATGAAAATAATCATCCATATCACACCTGAGGATCATCGTACAAACCACCTGAAAACTCGAATGTTTTATCTGTTCAAAAGGCAGTATTAATAGACATGACTTCCTCAACGGTAACTGGTAACCGTTCTGAGGTTGTAATTAGCTCGAAAAAACGCTGGAATTTTTTCACCGTCTGTGTCGATAATTAGACAACTGTACACTTGGGACCAAATTCTACCGTAACAAATTAGAAGCAAAGCCTCCGGAACGTTGGAGGTAGGCAAAAATATTGCGACTGACCCGCATACATTGGATTCGTTGTGGTCAGTAACTTAAAGGATGAGTAAAACATTGTAGATCTTCTAAGTATTTAATGGTTTTATTTTGTTCAGAGAGGGCTTGACTGCTTCAGTGAGTAGTTTCACTAGAAGGGCATAGACTACATGATAATCCTGTCGACTCCAAGAAACCTACGGGCACTTTAAGAGTAATTGTTCTGACAGTTCTTGTAATGGTAGATCCAGGCGGAGACTGGTTGTGTAGAACTGAGATGTTAATTTAGCCAGACAGTCTTATTATAGCTATGGATGTATGTTATTTTGTGTGTAGTCGTCTTCAAGCGAGTATAAGACAAACAGACATCATTTTTTCAAAATACCTAGTAGAAGCTCCGACTCGCACTGAAGTTCATACTGACATCACAAAAGAAGAGCAATAAGGAAGTCACTGTTTAAAGTGGCCACAAGAACGCAAATAGCGCAGCGAAAGTAAAACCGAATATTCCGCTTGTGAATTCAGAATGGCTTTCTGTGACTCGGTCGGTCGTCATATACATGTATAATTCCGAAACCAACCACTTTCTAAAGAAAATGATATCAACGGATAATCGGGATGCAATCGCAGGTTTGACCAGCACTGCCTGAGAATGCTGTCAAATTTACCCCGGGCTGCCTATACCAACCCAAGCGGATTTCGATCGGTCACATTCAAAAACTCCATGTTAACACTGGTTGCATACAAAATACTCAACACCACCAGTAATCCGAGGGACCGATAACTGCCACACGGGTTCAGTCTGACCGTTCATCTCCAGACCTGTAGACTCACTCTTATTGAAATTCGGACCGACGGTAGATATACGTGTCTGCTGGCTTTTGTACAGTTCAATTGTAATATTCACTTGACATCTTAGGAGTAGACTACTGTTAATCGAATGGTATATGATCAAAACGAGTTGACCGTTTTCACGACTATGAAAAGTCACAGGATGCATACATCCTCAACGTTGTAACTGTAAAACCGTGACGTAATTGTATCATGAAGATGAACGAATTTTCCACACGAAAGTCGGAATCAGTATAGCTATGTTAAACGTTGTAAGTGCATAAACACGAGCGCTGACCTGCTTCCGCAGTGTTAGAATTTCATCCACCCATAAAGCACAAGTTGAAAGTACACTAAATACATGCTTTTTAGAAGGAAACAACAATAACGAGACACTGGTCGATATAGTGAACGTCATAAGCACATGTTTATTGACGGAAAATTGGTGTGCCAGAGAATCGATGGAATTGAGTTTTAGTCTCGTGATATGATTGATCAAGTTCTCCACTGTGTAGCTGCCATAAGGCTTTCCAACCGGCCACGTGATCTGCCGACCAATCACATTTCAACATGATATTCCGAAAAGTTAAGGTACGCTTGGTTGAAACGCTGGGTTTATTCTGGGCACTTGGAATTGCATTGCAGATGACATAAAACTAGTGTTCATTTAACAAACGCAATGGTTAAAATTTTTGCGTGGTCTTCAGCTGAATAGACAAACGGGCAGTGGGAACCTCATTTATTTTCAATTGTCAATTCACATTAAATCCGTGGCTTAAATTTGCATTTCAACCAAGGTTGGATATCGCCCAACCCAATATAGTTATCTCCTAGACAAAATTTGATATTTGGTCCTTTTAAGGACTGATACTAGTGAAGAGTTGTCTTAGAAATGCTTTTCTCTGTGTAGTAAATTCTGAAGGGCACCCACACACAGCTTCAATAAACTGTCATTTTCCTGTAGGGTTGACAAGTTAATTTTCAGATGCGTTGATTCAGCGTCCTAAGTAAGTAAACCTAATGATGTCCTCACTGGTTTTTGGCTAAAACTTCATAAAAATTGTTTGAAAGTTTACCTTTGAAGCAGTCAACGCGTGTACGAACTCACCAGCTTTCGATCAGCGTACAGGTGCAACTTGACAGTACACAACTCCTCAGAATTATAACAGCTTGTTTTGTGCAGACCTATTCGTTGCATAAAGGTTGTGTATTTTGTTGTTGGGGTTTACGATGGCAACAGTAGACTCCATAGTGGTGACGGACTGGTGAATTATGCGAATTTGGAAATATCTATATTCCTTGATAGTGCCACTGCGCCCAAAAAGGAGCTCACACTGCGCAGCACGATTTGTGATATCCCTTTGTATCACCTATTTTTGTGAGCAGACGCAGTATGCGGGGCTTGTCACTTGTGTCTCCATCACGTAATGAAGTGTATGTCCATCATAAAATGAGCTTTCTTTCCACTTACGCTCCGTTTAGTACTGAAATTGCTTTTAGATGTTGTGATGGTCGATAGTGGTGGTAGAAATATAATTTACTGTGGATGGCACATTAATTTGGTTTTCCAGAGGCGCTGACAGAAATCGTTTGTCCTAGGAGAAAAATTTCTGACTTTATGGATTATCAGGTACACGGCTGATGGTAGTAAGCCAGTCGACATTTAATAATATAAGTGTTAGCGTGAACAGGCCGGATAAACAGCAGCTTATAACATAAATCCAAGCAACCAACATTTGGTGGGGTTTACATTCTCCAAACTCAAGTTGTCGCTTACCGGATTGAGAACTTGGACGGTGGCACGGTTGGAGAATTTATTGATGGTGGGTTATCGCTGCCTTCAGCCTGGTGAACACTATGTGCATATTGTGGAGTAACGTATATTTATTGAGTTAGTTCGGACGGTGACCATCATGATCCAAGTTCAATGACCTCATGCAGGCACAAATCAGAAGTCGTTGTGAGAGGACAGACATTTAGTAGGTTACGCCAAAAGTAAGCAGACCTTAGAGGAATCAAGTCAATAAGCCAAGCAAAGGAAAATGACAGAGTCTCTGACATAGCCGCAAGCCAACTGCCAATAAAGAGGGATGGCCACGGAAACCCTCAACGACTTCCAAAATTCAAGCAGGTTTTGATATGTTTGGGTGCCACTGCCGATGGCAATGTCTGGGACTTCCTCAAAATTACAGAATGTAGCCTCTAATAATGAAATTGGCAGGCTTATTATGTAACAGCTATGCCAGCAAACTAATTTGTTGTTAGTGGTTTGCAGTAAAGTTGCACTCCCAAAGGTAGCCAGCATGAGTTTAGTGGTACTAACAGGTAAACTCTCACCAGGGCACGGCACCAGTATGGCGAAAAAGCGCCCAATAAAGCACGATCTTCACTGTCCAACTCGCTCGTATCCACGCCATGCGCGCTTGCGTTTATAAACCGATATTCCGGTACCCAAAACTGGCGGTTTCCACTCAAGCATCGTGTAAACTTCCGCCCAGTTCATGTGTGTGGCTGACGCTTTGTAAAGGGAGGTTTCGCCTACCACTCCTTTTCCGTTGATCCGATTTTGTTAGGCAACGGTTTGTCTGGTCGGCCGCGTTGTGCGTAATTTCTTTGCTGTGGGGTTTTGGACAGACTTCACAACGACACTGAAGCATTCCTCCGAGTGTTGGAATACTCATACTTTCGATTTGGTCATCCACCACACTATGTACTGGACTCAGGTTGGATGCGCTTAGCATTGACGCACAGCAGCAGTTCACATCAGCCCTTTTCGTCCTGCGCATTACCTATTTATTTCTTGGGGCAACCACCAACTGAGGTATCAAAGAACAGCGGGCACGGTGGGAGGAGACTCCACATTTCTCGGAAGAGACAACAAGCTGACGCTCAATAAACCGTAAACGCAACTTACGTCAATCACCGACAAACTAGCGCATGGATCTTTCCCATGAAATCTCGAAGAAAACGAAGACATACAAAAACGATTTTAGGCGGGTGAAAAAGCTGTTTCGCTAACTGGATACCAATTCATATTGAAACGGGACCTAAACAAAAGTAATCAGTCAACAAACGTGTGCATTTGTATGTTGGAACCAGGTTATTCACATGAAGTAGTTGGACAGTTACGCGAGTTAGTTTATCGTGGAACAAAAACGCTCCGAACTGGTCGGACCATACGTTTGAATAGATTACAGAATATTCTGCGGGTGACGGATAAACGCGTATCACGTGTCATTTAGGTCGTCTAAACAGTAAACAGCATGCTATTGTCAGCTGTTACACCCATGAATGAAGTTGCACGCGAATATGATGTGCATTGTGACCATTATTCGTTACGTGTAGTGCCTATAGACTAAGGGCAATTGTGAGTTATCTGAAAAATGAACATCTTTTGGAGAACTCGAAAGTTACTTGCCAATGAAAATTTTTTCTAAGGAGAAACGATTTAATTTCACGGAACCAGATCAAGATCACTGTAGTATAGTGGTAGAAAACATCACGTTCTAACTGACACTCAAATGGACAAGCCCTCTTGTTCACTAGTGGTACTGCAGCAAAACGTTTTAGTTATACCTTTTTTAATGTTGCTTAACTTCATTCACACTTGTCTCTTGACATAAATTTAACGTAGTTTTCCTACGTCTATATAATCAGCCAGTGGTTTCGTACGCTACAGCAGTCTCTATCGTGTTCCCATAGAATGGCCAAGTAATCATCTGGACTGTGTTGGTTTGAACTGGACCGCCCTTTTATAAGTGATTGAGCACTACAGTATGGCAAGACAGGCGAAGCCCTGAGGCTCATTCCAAAGTTCAGCGCCACTGCCGAGTATGCGGTTGTCGAGATAGGACAGATAATCGACCATGACATCCGCACGAGTCGCGTGCTTCGACTTTGAGATGCACACATGTTATCTTGCCGCCCACTCTCTGAATCCCCTACTGGACTATATCAAATGAATCTGTAACAGCATTTATGCTCACAAAATGACTTCTGAACCTCCGAGCTTTGTGTCAGAGTTACGATTAAATTTTATCGGCATCCTTCGAACCGTTTCTGTCTCTTCTGTACCAACAGTTGGACCCAAAGCTTACTGCCACTGTGTTTCTCCTAGTCGTAGAGTTTTCATACGGTATCAATAGGTGCGAAGAAACTGTAAGTCAACCGGCCACCACTGTAGAAAAACCCACTAGTGGGAAGCAGCCAAATTCAGTGCAAGGCAGCTACGGTGTACAATGTATATAGCAATCGTGCAGAGACCAGTAATGTTTGGCTGTTATTTAAATCAGTCAATAAGGTGCGGTGACCGTATGCACTCTCGTTATTCGGATATTTTCGGCTGGAATGACCAACAGCTTCGCCGCCTTGGCACAGCAGTCCAGAACAATTCTTTTGTGAAAGTTATTCAAGAGCAGTACTAGGTTTTCTACTCTATGTCGTGAAATCAGTACGTAAAAATGGTGGATCCGTATACAGAAGACTTCACAACTGGTCTTTCTGGTTCAATCTTTAAAAACTATTTCTTGTATGATTGTGGAAAATATTGCCCTCTCGGGAGGCATCGAATTACAAAAATATTTCTCAAAAGTTCTCTGGCGAGCAAGTAACCGTGAAAACCCATTCAATTCAATGCCTATGGATGCTCAGACGCAACATAGAATCTAGCGGCAAACTAACTCAAAGTCATTTTAGAATATAACATCAACATTGGACAATCAGTTTCACTGCTGTATCCCTCTTGTTCACCAACTCTTGTGTTATACAGTAGACCAATCAGATAAGAGCTTGTGACTTTGTAGGTTCTGTTGATATCAATCATTAACAGACCCTCAGTTATTTATTACTCATGTACATACATATATATATATATAAATCTGTTTCTGTACCATAAACAAGAACGGCTTGAGTTAACCAGTTTGAGGTCTTTTTATCGCTTGTGCCATAAGTCCGAATTCAAATATGATTCCCAACGATATCCGTGTTTCGCTTTCGCAAAGCGCACAATAAACGTAACTGTTTGCAAATCAAAATCCTGCGGAATTTTAGCCTACTCACATTAATCACAAATAAATATGGTCAAACACCAGCGTATGAGAATCCAGTCGTCCCAAATTTGAGGTTGATGGAGTATTAGTCAAAAGAATTGTCCCCGCGAGAGTTTGATCGGAGTTTTCATCTCCAGAGTAACAAGGGCGCACACTACTAATGAGCTCTAACAAATTCGGGAATTCAGCATTGATTTTGGTGCCTCAGCGCGGTGACCGGGTTGGTGTAATCCTTTCTCCTGGGGGAATGTGGTATCTGGCTTAGTCTCTTCTTATCTCAGCAGTGCCTCTCGGGAAATATGTGAGTAATTACGTTCGCATATTGAATACAATGACATTTCGGTTTTAGGTGCGTTCAATTTGTAAAACATGGTCCTTTGAACATCACCACCATTGCTATCTTCTGATCAGAAATATAGAAATGGTTTCTTTAAGCAATTAGCACTTCAATCGCCTAGAAACCAGACGTTACCACCAATATATCGTCCTATACAATGCATAAGAAGCCGCCTTATAAATCAAGAATCAACATCTCACTTACTAAACCAAAAACATGATTTACACTCTTGGTTTATCCACTGACTTCAGAAGTCAAAAGTCACCAGAATAATAATAATAATAATCATAGACAGCAATACATCAGTGGTTCACACTAATGCTTAACTGCCACACAACCATGAGGAAACAGCAAACCCTACAGAGGAAGAGAGAAGGAAAAAGAAGGGAAAGGGAAGGGACCTAACTACTGAAAATGATTACGTCCACATTCAAACATTCAACATCAAGGTGCCTACACCTTGCAAACAATCAACCGAGCTACAACTGAGAGTAAGGAGTCATCAGCGAGAAAGCTTTCTTACGGCTTTCATTGCCCCGCGTCATTAAATGCACTCACTTCACAGACAACTCGGACAAACAACGACAACATTCACGCCACTGAGCTCGATTAGCCGCCATCTAACCTACAGTCTCCAACCACCGACTCTGTGAGTCGCGAGGGCCCCAGCCCGGGAGACGAACACGACCCACAGTGACCAACCCCTTCGTGAACGACTTCATTTCCCTACGCAAGGTCATTATATGACCACCTCGCACCTTACACCAGTCGGTCGCAGTGTCAGCGAACAGTGCTCGGTGTGGAAGGCGACTAGCTGGCATCCTTAATACGTGACCTAACCATCTAAGCCTGTGCAAACGTAGAGACTGGACAAAAGAACTCGTTTGGCAATCACTACCAAACACCCGCTTCCTAACCTCCTCGTTACTTACACGCTGGTGCCACCCGATACGAGCGATTGAACGCAGACATCGGTGGTCAAATACTTGAAGACGGTTCACGTCTTCTACCCTGAGCGGCCAGGTCTCGCTGCCGTAAAGTAATACGGCCCTCACCGTTGTCTTATATACACGACCTTTAAGCTTCAGAGAAATACACCTCTGTCGCCAGAGATGCCTCAAGTTAGCGAATACCGACCTAGCCTTAGAGATACGCGCTTCTATTTCATTCCCTACACCTCCACCGCTGCTGATGCAGCTTCCCAGGTATACAAACCGGTCAACAACCTCCATTACTACATTATCTAACATCAAATCTACGTGGTCACAGCAATCCTGCAGAAGCACTTTGCATTTTGAGACTGCAAAGCGCACTCCGAAGTATCTAGCAGAACGCGAAATGGCGTCTAGCATTGCTTGTGCTGCTTGAAAGTTGTCAAACAGCAACACCTTGTCGTCAGCATAATCAAGATCCGTCAGTCTTTCACCAGAATAAGGAGGCCAAAGTGTCAGAGGTAATCAACAGCTGTTTTTAATTTAAATTCTGCACTCTCGGATGTTTCAGCACCTCGAATTTTGTAAACTAAACTATCGATTTGTATGTGTATTTTATGTTTACGACTCCGTTTGTTATTCTGCTAAGCCTACAGTGAAGCCAACATTCAGTCAGTTTGTCATAGTGGACTGTGGTCCCTGTAAATTCGCAGGAACAGCGATGTACATTTGTTTGAAACACTCAGTACTGCAACTCTAATCTGTTACAAAAAGCCCCAATGTAAATTAGTCCAGAAATACCTATGATAAAATACCAATTTGGAAATCCCCCTCAACCAGAGTTCACACAGAACACGCTGTAACAGGAACGGTGGTCAACTAGCATCAACCACTCAAAACAGCAATCAGGCACAACATCGAATCTGTTTGTAGGTGGCGGTAATTGAAAACACTTCGTCTGAACGCATGCTGACTTTAATCAACCGAATCGCTTAACTCAAGGTCGTGGAAATTCACGGCGAAAGAGCAGATCAAAACTTAACACATTATTCGTTCATTTTCAGTTCCTGATGTACATACTGTTGGTTCTCAGTAATAAGGGTATTGTTTTTTTTCCATAAGTTGAAGCTGCTTAATATAAATCACAGTTTTCTTTTTTTGACCCGCTATTCAAGTGCTCGATAGTAGCGACAAACGTTCACTTATCAATTTACTCGTTACCACTTAGAGGTAGATCAACTGAGCTGGCATTTCTGCACCTACAAGTAAGTTCATGGTTTATCGTGGTCGTCTAACTTGGAAGCGGCTTCGTTGAACAACAGATCGACGACAGCAACAGAGCTCTATAGGTATTGAATCCCACTGTCTCATAACTTCCACCACGACATTGTAATGTATAGTTTGCAGCTGAGGCGAATCGGTTGCTGACTTCGTTAAAGCGAGTGAATATTTAAAACGTCCTGTTCGCTTCTGAATTCCGAAGATAACAATCACCTACAACAACTAGAAGACAGACTGATCCAATTTCTGCTTAAAAGCGTAAAAATCGTGCAGTAGAAAAAGTTAAGAGATGGCAGTCTTTTTCATGAGATAGCGTTAGGCTTTTTACCTCGTCTCGAGATTGTGCTAACCGCAGACTTCAGTCAGGAATATCTGTTGGAAGAAAAGACGGTTATATTACTTAACAGCATTGCTCCTCCGACAAGCATGCTGCTCATCTTGCAACAACATAGCCATACTAGGTGTGGTGACTCAGTCAGAGTTCACCCCTGCGTTTTGAAGTCCAAAAAGACTAATACTCAGTTATCGTGCCAGATATGAACAGGACAGGGGCCATGGGAGTTTCATTGTCTGAAACCATAATGGGTAGTATTGAGTTCCCTCACTCCGCCCATTCAAAGGTCCTTTAGACATTTTGACTCTTCGCTGTAATACTCGACGTAAAACACGACCTACTGCACTCCAGAGTCTTGGTCAAACATTTGTATTTATCTTCTGTTGTATCGAGTTCTGTACAGATCGTACTCAAAATACTGGGATCTTTCTGCATGCATTCCACGGTATCTCTAACAAATAGACAATACCTGACAGTAAGGCAACTCTCAACTGTGACACAATGTGGAGTGACAACAGCACATCAGCAAAAACTGTAGTGTTGCCGTCATCTTGAAAAGGAACAACCGCTCTATCCCAGACACTGTAAGGTGTACTTAAACACTACTGTCCTTAAAAACAGACTGGAATACAGGTACCTTTTCTTTTCATATAGTTGAGGTTTGTTGCATTAATGCGAACCCTTTGGTCAAAAGTGGACGAACTTCCTGCAGCTTGTAACAAGGCAAGGCATACCGCCGTAGGTATTCATCAAACCGTTAGCAAATGAGAGGTGGAAGATGAAGAACCGGGCTTTTTAGGAATGATAATCCCGCCAAGGCTGTCAACGTACAGAAAGACGACGGTGCAGCTCTCTAAGATGAATATAGTGTCAGAACGTCTGTGATGTATGACCCAACCCTTTTAAGTTATTCGACGCTGCATGGCTCATCTCACATTTCATTAAAATTGTCCGACGTCCAGACCAAAAATAATGACAATGATGTAAAAGTGCTGCAACTGCATCTCACTGTCACCGTGTTTCAACATTTTGGACGCAGGAAGAAGCAATCTGTCATACGGAGACCGACCAATAAATTTCACCCAAAGACGCAAATCGATCACAGTACACAGTGATAGGTGACGCTAACCTGTTAGGGATTGTCATGCAACTCTGAGCAACCACATGCACTCGGGTTATGGAGTTACATGTGCCCGTTCTATTTTGTCGTTCATCCGGAAAACAAACGTTCGAACATATGATAATTAACTAGCGTTCAGGCAAACAGAATGTAGGGAACGCCTACAAGAAGGCATTGAACACTGGTGAAAGAACCCAACGAACATTGGGGAAAATTCGGTAAGGTTTACCGAGATCTTACAGTCTGAAAATGTCGTGCAGTTAGAACAGAACTAAATCCCTCGTGTTTGTGGACCCAATAAATAAGCTTCGCTCGATTCCACCTACCTCTGAAAATGACGACGACCGTCGGGAGCATAAGCGCAAATTGACTAAAAGCTTGCACAGACCAAGCGTGTTAATATGGTACACATATGAATAGTGTGTATTCGAAATTCAGATACTAAACGAAATAGGTGGTTCACTTGTCACCAATCAATCGCGTCGACTTAACAGGTGAACCAAACATTTTGAAAAACAGTTCACAATCGAATCACACAGATGATGAGGTCCGGAGGGGTAAGTACTGTAAACCGAACAGCCCATCCTCGAAAGCGGAACTGGCCGAGAAACTCAAGTTATGAAGGCAACACACAGTCCCCGAACCAGATCTCTTTCTTTTTCTTCTCAAGAATTTTGGAGAGGTTGTTATCAGAACTGACAAACCTCCTCCAAACGAATTAGGAAACTGAAGAGGTATCTCGTGTTTGGTGCATGTCAACAGTAATTCCTGTTTACAAGAACGGAGCCCGGAGTCTATGTGACAACCATGGAGGCATCAGTCTGGTGTCTGTTGCGTCCAATTTACTCACAAAACTTATGTTACCCCGGCTCACTAAGCTCAGAGAAAGTCAGATACGCGGAGAACAGGCAGGATTCCGACCCGGTCGAGGGCGTGTTAATCACATTTTCACCTCATGACGGGTCTTGGAACATCGATATTCTGACAAGCAGCCGACGATCATGGTCTCTCTAGACCTAAGGGCTGCTTTCGATTCAGTTGCTCGAAAAGTTCTCTGGAACCGTCTCCTTCGCAAAGGAGTACAAGAGAAACACGTGGATATGTTGAGGTCTTTGTATATCTACTCTGCAACCAGGATGAGAATTTATGGACAACTGTCTCGGGCATTAACACTTCTAGTGGTGTTTGTCAAGGGTGTCCAATCTCCCATTTCTCGATCAGTTTTGTGATGGGCGACCCTCTGGAAGGTGCGCCTGAGGAGTCCAGTGAGCTTGGCGTTGAGCTTCTTCCTGGTGCTAGTTTGGTCGATCTAGAGCATGAGAACGACATTTTCCTACTCAGCCCCTCTGCCGAAGACATACAGACCATGTTAGACAAGTTGAGTGACTGACCTGGTTCGTCTGGTTCGGTATGCGCTTCGCACCTTCGAAGTGTAAAGTGCAGTTTCCAGACTGGGACATTTCCACTCCTACCTCCTTCGTTGCAGATAATCAGCTCGAGACTGTGTTCAGTTTCAGTTGCTTGGGCAACAATGTCTCGTCAGCCTGTAACACTGCTGATGAGATATCGGTGAGGAAAATAAAAGGAACTCGTGCCTTTGCCAACCTGCGTTATCTGTGATGTTGGAAAGATGTTCGATTGTCGCTAAAAAGAAGGATATATAATGCTTGTTTACGTTTCGTTTTGCCCTATGGTTCGGAAATATGGCCTATTCTCAACGAGGATATCAACAGACTTGTTGTGTTTGACCATCTGAGTCCCCGCTGCTCATTTCACGTCATGACGCATGACTATGCAATGAATGCAGCTCTTTACCAGTGCTCATTTTGGAACGGTTGGGATACGCAATCAACTGATCAGCGGTACTATACCGCCTTTTTAAAAATATAGAAACCAGTGTAAGAAGTGGTGAGGTAACAATCGGTTCTAACCGAAAGTTATACCCTGAAGCAACGCCGAGTGTTTTAGTGATTGGACGTGCTCGCACGTGATAACTATGAAACCATCAATGTTCACACTGTCTGCAGTTGTTCAAGCCTATAATGTGCTCATACTTGTAGGACTAATTTCGAATTGACATGCTAACCTGGACAAGAGCAGGTTGGTTCTAAACGATTATCAACTGTTGATGCTTTAATGTAATTCCACAAAGCTCGTTTGTTCAAAGAGTGCAAACACTATACTAATACCAGTTGCCATAGCACATAATGGCTAAAGTTCCGTCTCCTCGTAAGCGTGTTTAGCATAAGACGTCGGAAAGTTGAATCAATAGTAAAATATTTTACGATCATTGACTGTCTCCGCTAAGTCTAGTTGATACGGATAAACGCTGAACTGGTCGGACTGTTCCAGGTGTTCACAGTACCCATCTGGTTTGTATCATGTGCCTATTGAACGAATCGTAAACTGCACTGATGCTTGCAAACTCAAAATGGATGCTGCGCACATTATTACGACCAGGCATATGCAGGTTATTTACATATGCTATGAAAGCTTCCAAAATATCAGCCAGTCCAGTAACTAGATCATCTCCAAATGTGATAATAACGAGATCATATGGAAAACGTGAATACTATCGAATAGTGCTTCCCCACGCAGTGACCTACATTGGTAGACCAGACACAGTTTGCTCAAAACTCTGTGAATGCATACACATTTGATTTATTAGGTCAGCTACCTTTGTTTACAACAGCTGGTTCGCTGTAAGGTGCTTGTTCATTACTTGGCTATTTCATAGTCAGATTCTGTCACCTCGAAGTCATCTCATTTGAATAGGTAACCGAACCACCAATGTAGGCTGGTAACTTTGAGAAGCAAGTCGACATCACTGTTCTGTGTGAATATTCCTAACTGAAGACCCTCTTGAATTCGTCATCTTGTTCGTCTCCCTAACCACTTGCTGCATATTCAGAGCATTGGGTGTTTATGCGTATATGATGGGAAAAGAACAAGTTGCCATACCTAGCAAATGTGTGCTCCTTTGTCAGCAACAACGAGATTACCTCGCTATCGGATGCTTCAAAGTAGATTAGTACTCCATCTAGTCCAATGGTTAGTAAGTGCGAGGAACTAAATTTCTCTCAGCATGAAGCAACAGCAGGCGACCACTGCATATCAGGATTGAACTACACAGCGGATTGCACCAATGCGGTGTCGAACAAAAAGAACACTCGGTTTCAGACATCTTGCTCGCAAAACCTCCACTGAATCTAGCACTTTCAAAATGGAATGGTGATGGCTTTCTCGCGTCTCATTTTTACGGTCACAATAATTTTCCTCCCAAAGGCTGCAAAGGGTATGTGCAAGTGGCACAAAATCCATACCAAATAACATAAAACACGTTTTGATGAGCCATGTTACTATTTGGCAGAATAAAATCGGTCCTTACCTCACAATCGCTTTAACGTAAAGTTACTTTGGTCAGGCGCCACAATATCCCCCCTCGTTCAAGTTTTCTGCTGTAGATGTGCACCTAATACCCAAATTGGAATTAGTTTGTTTTCCTGGATACTTGTTTTTTCCGATTACCAGAGGAAAATTATTCTCCTCCACAATGCAGATAATCAAAACTGTCTATCTGTCGAATACTTAGACTGTTTGCATTTTCTTCCTTTCGGTATAGAATCTTCCTTTGTACATCGGCCGTTGTTAGACAGTCAAATCAGTTATTAGTCACAATGACTTTTGCTGTAACTAGGTTTGCGGTGATCTGGGGACGAGCGTTTTGCTCTAACCACATAAAACTATTGTTAGCATCAGCTATTCTAAAGCCGACTGCGAACAAAGTCACTGTTTCTTTCATTGATCTACCTCACATAATCATTACAACCGCCGTAATATCCAACTCTTGCGTATATGACTGATGAACTAGAAACCCGGTGAACATGACACTTGAAAGGTTTCAGAGGTTTATTATCGTTTACACAAACAAGTACGTTCACATATCAACCACTCGGAACATACCACTTGACAGTTTGATTAGGTAATCAATACCTTCATGGTTCAAACAACATTAGAATGTATAAACGGTACCATATCCGTTCGGGAGCTCAGAAACTACATCTGAAATTGAAGTTATGGGTAGTTACGAAAATTTTGATAACAAGGTAATATCTGGCATTCAGCGTGCATAAAATCAGGTCGAATGAACGGTCAATAGTCCGTTCCGCGCACTCCGAATCTCAAGCAACAGTACAACCACATGTCCAGAAATAATAACCAGTTAAGAAATATGTCGATTACAATGAATGTAATGAAAATAAAACTTCAGTGCAATGAATCTGAGTCAGTACACTAAGAGCAAAAAATGGTGCATATTTTTATGCAATCAGACAGTGAATGAGCTCTGGAGGAATAAGATTAACCGAAATTTTGATTTAAACATAGAATCACTGAGAATTTGTGTTTGAATATAAGCGTGCAAGAGCTCGTGTGTGGAGCATACCACCGGATTGGAGAGTGATTCGGATGTGACTTGACATAGAGAGCAACTGCTATCCAGAATAATTCTGCCAGCAAACCAACAGCCTGTTTTCAAGTTATATTCAACAATGCCGTGATAACATGACACGTATCGTCACCGCTTCAAATCAGAAACTTCGTGGCTATACTCAGATGGCTTCTCACTCTGTAAGAATCTTTAGAAAACTACAGAACAGTTCAATAAGGCGGGATATTTACAGGCTGCAATGAATCCTGAAATGACGTAGCAGAGTGATATTTTTCATTTGAAGTACATAAAAGCGAATAATGACTTTTATGTGACCACTACTCCTATGGATGGAACGGTCAATAGTGTGACAGAGTTGCTACTAGTTACTGGAATGGTTCTAAACACTTCAAGCGCGTACCTAAGCGCGTTGCACCATCGGTTGTCGATGCTGAAAACCAATAGCAAGGATATACAAAAGTTCCGTGCACCGATTTATTCGTAAGCATTTTGCGATCATTCAGGACCAGCAAGCCCAATTGCATCCGTACTCAAAGACGTCAAGAAGACAGCCTCCAAACGTACGAATGGCATCGTTTTCACTGGTAATGACATTTCATCTTCGTAAATTGAGAAGTTGGAAAGCGAGAGACACCAGAATAAGTTGTCATATGAAGGAAACCTAACGGTGTAAGGACGCGTGTACTGTGTTCTACTGGTGAATTAATCACCTAGTAGAGTCAGCTCGTTTTAACATTGCAACCTCGTAACAAATGATACAGTGGTCCGCGATTTACTTATCAAAGTCATTAATATAATTCAAGAAAAAGATAGACAGTGCTATATCGTTCATATAAAGTGAGTAGAATGAGGTAGGCAAGCCGAAAAGAAGTTTGTAGTGTTGAACTTGAAAGTCGACAAGCACAGAGATGATAACCAAAACTGGTCAGTTTGGCAGCCATTCAATTGTCTGCAAGCCTTTCGAAACATGACAACTTGGCAGAGTTGCACCCAAATAGACGCAGTGAGAATGAAACCGTCACAAAAATTAGAGAAGTGGTCCAGTCAACAGGCAGAAATGTTATTTTGAGCAATGACTGTACAAATAAACCGGCCAGAAAGTGAGACAACATAACTGCGCAGTTCCTAAGGACTGGGAACAGCCCAAATAGTCTTACTGTCTCGTTAATTCCCAGTTTTGAAAGCTCATTGCGAACCACTTCAGTTTTGCTCTAATCAACGTTTGGGATGTGGCAAACACATGGTGGACCACTGATGGGACAACTCAGAGAAAACAGTGCCTCAGTACCAGCAACATAACCTTTTCCATAAAGTTGACATCACTCATGCGCTCACTCCATTTAGTATACTCCTGGCAGTCCTTGCTACCCAGAAGTATGACGACGTACTCGGAATTCGGTTAATCTAATGACTTCAATGAGTTTTCGCAGACCTTAAGCAATCGCAGTGTTCATTTTTGTATGCACTTATCCTTCCGCTGTTTTCCTTTGTTTGGGAGGATGGAGTCAACCAGCACAATCGTAGGGCATTTCCCAGCAGAAACACCGAATGATCACAGTGTAAAGATAAACCGAAACTAAATATCCGAAAGTATGTATTTAAAAAATCGCTACTGTGAACCGCTTGATTTCTGCTTGACACCGCCTACAGCACAGTTTACGGTCGTTACATCTAATTAGCACTTGGAGATCCAACACGCTGTAAGTTGATGGGCATCGTTCGATGAAAACAATAGACCCAGCATCTTAGTTGTGCAAGTTAGCAAACTGGAAGTGACAAAGGATTACTGACAAACACTACAGCCGACACAGCTCTCTAACTCTTGCTGGAAAATGTTTAAGGCTATGCAAACCAAGCACTGCTAGGGAAGTGACATCAGGACGACTAATCTTTGTAAATGATGCATACATTCTGGTCCGGTATATTGATCACTACGATTGATGGAAGAGCAACGATACTCTTTAGCTAAGACCGAGCACAATTCAGAGATATGTTTGTGCTGAGCAGCAGGACTACACAATACCACGCCAACAACTCTGATTTGCATTCGATAGATACGCAGTTCACACACAGATAGATACCCAAATGTTTTGCAAAATGTGAAGAACCAAAAGTCATACAGGTAGATTAGGACATCAATTCCTAAACCTTGGCAATCGGTCACACAATATGAGCGGTGCAACCTGAGGCATACAATTGCCATAGCTAAGCGCTCTACTTTTTCACGTGGTCTGATTTGAACTGTGAGCCTAGTTCACCCTAACCATCCATCGTTCCGCAGAAGCAACACCCCCACGTCGAAATGTTTGCGTTTATAGGCACACAGTCGCAGCACAGCTCAATCGTTAGTGAGTGAAACCTTAGTGTTGCCTTGTCCAATAGAAACCACTAGACTACCTATCTCACTCTCGAACTCGGTTGCTGCGACTGCTCTCGCTTATATTTAGGTAATCTAACAATAACCGGCTCACATGAAAACTTGTATACCACTGCCCATGTGTATACCTACCTGGACGGAACGGTGATTATTACTTGAACCAAGTGGACTAGTCGAGATAATGGGCAGGCAAGTAGAAGTGTGTGGTGGTAACGCGCGTAGGAACGGTTACAACTGTTATTACACTGTCACTACTCCATCTCTGCTATAAAATGGCACATGGACAAAATACGGAAACAGTACTGTTATATCTCTATTAGGGTTCAATCAACACTAAGCCTTACGGGCAATAGCAACGGTAGAGAGAACATGTGACTCAGCAGAAGTGCACACCGTACTGTCACACTAACAAGCGACAGCGTCATTTTTAAGTGCGTGGACGAATGAGCCGTTGGTCGTTGAGGCTGCCACCAATCAGAACGCAGTTTGAGTCTTGGCATGTGTGTGGGTCACACAGGCAGCCCTGAAGCGCACGCAAGTAGTTGCCCAAATGAAGTGCGCCAAAGGATCCACCCGATCAGAAATGCTAGTGTCAGCCGAGGAAACGCCAGACTCGAAACAGTATACAGAGTACGATTACTTTCTCTAAAGGTCACCAAACTGCAAAAAGTTGAGAGAATTCACTATTTTTAAAGGCAGTTAAGCTAGGCTATTTGTCACGCTGTTTGAATATGCGTAGTGGTTTGTGTGTGCTGTTTGATGTGTTGCGTCTTAAAACCGTCAGACCTCACCGGAAACCAATGTGTTCCATAATCCGATGCTCGCCGAAACCACCATGGTATTCGCTAAAAATGTAGGTGAACTTCAAGATAGAAATCAATTGTAGAGAACACTGTATGATCGCAGATGAACACTACTGTTCAGTACAGCTTATCACCCCCACTTTGGTGAGCAGTGCGTATGCGTGTTTATTGGTTAGGTGAGAGGCTCGTCGTGCAGTGAAGCAAACAGACTGTAAGATGCAGATTATGAATAATGGTCACCAAGCTGTCCCAAGTAGGAGCAAGCCACGCTGAACCGTAATCGTTCGTGATCTCCTAATTACGTCCAGATGAAAATTGATAGCAGCGTTGTTCCTTGATTTTCCGACTCAGGGTCCATCGAAAACTATTCAACCAGATCCCCGTAATAACTTCACCTTGTTCAAAACCTTGATTTCACAGCAGACGAATCAGTAAAACGGATGCAAACCATCTTCCCAATTGCGCAATTAGGCATCTTCGCGATAAACACAGAAGCAGTTGCATCATTTGCCAGCGTAGTGTTGTTGAAAAGAGTTGATGATGCAGTGATCTGGCGTCGCCTCGTTGACAAGTATGAAGTGAACAGAAATTAGGTTAACAACTGGATTCACAGTAAGGATTATACTCGTGACAAAACGGAACCGCTCTGTAAAAATGTCCGCAAAATATTATCCTGGGCCCTATTATGCGTAATTCCGTCCGTCGGTAGTTCTACAGTGTTCAAGTTGCAAACATCCTTTTCTGGTCCAGTATTACCAGAAAGGACGTTGTAACAGGCCGTAAAGTTGCCCGCAAAAGACTGTGTGGAAACAGGTGATTGCAGTGACGAATGTTCATAAAACAGTAGTATAGTTACATTAAAGCGTCACGTACCAAGAGTTGCGTGTACACATGTTCATCGAAATAACACTAAGTGACAGAATAAGTATAGAATGAGTACGATAACGCAACCTATAACACGAAATAGAGAATAAGACGATGTCAACCTTACCTTTTTACCCAGAATACTATCGTAAGTCAACAATCACTCGAATAAAGAGCTCTCGATGCATGCAAGTTGGTGTGAATATCCTTACAAAAATGTAGTGTACATTAACATGAACACACCATTCTAAACGGATTCGACCTCAGAAGAGTGGCTCTGAATGCTGTTGAAATCAACGAAGTTGCACAATGCATTGTACTGAGGATTCTACGTTTGAGCTCAATTTATTAAAGTTGGTGAGAGTATCAGCATGACTGACTTAGTTAAGGGTCTGTGCTTTGATATACAAAACGTGAACAACCGAAAAGTTCAACATCGACGATGCGCCTGTAAATGAGGAGTTAACAGACGGTCGTAAGGTTACTACCAACTGTAAGTTTGCTAGTATAGCCAGTGTAAAAGAGGAGGACAAATGTTCACTTGTAATCAGCACGCCACTTGCTCTTCCTATTGACGTATTGCAACTTACAACCTAGGATATGTCGTATTTGTTAAATCTGAGACCATTATGTGAAAGAAATGTACATCGGATTGTGTCTAGTTTAATTCCTACCACTCTGATAGCTTCGCCTAACCGTAATAAAAACATTGCACCATTGTCAAGGTATGATTGTGGTCGTTCTCCAACAGAGCCTTCATACACTAACATTAGAGTGCACTAGGGTCCATGGGGTAAAAACGTTGGATCGAAAACTGCTACTTGCACCAACGTGGCTCGAACAGTAAGATGTCATACTTGTAACCAACGCGTCACGCAAATGTTTACCGGACGCAAGCTCCTTCATTATAAACAACGCTCGTCTATCAACCATCCGATCATGTTGACTTCTGCCAAAGGCCAGCAATATGATAACGCACAGCAGGTACGTAACTATCACATGTATCGTGGTACAAAGGCTACTGGACGACGTTCAATGTTGCACTCGTATTACGTCATAGCAGGCTACTCCTGCATACAGAGAAACACGCGAAGCAAGATGGATTTTAACTCGAGGTAGCCAGCACAGCTGCCTCAAAGTTTACAGGTGCAAATGCTAAGCAATGGCAAATTAGGAGCTCGATCCTGCCAACGACGTAGGCGCTACCTAATCATGGTCGAGTGATTGTCCACCGGAATAAGCAATAGGGGATCGGAATCCAAATTTGCATGAGTGCTGACCTACTTCCGAGTAGTTTATTTTACAGTTCTTATGAAGTTTTTACCAGTTTTGATGTCAGTAACACGGTATTCGTGCCGAAGAACAACGTCCGGTTCCCGACACACGAGCAGAACGAACTTGCAATAATCCATAACAAGCATTTTCGAATTGCAATGGAACAAGTCAAAGTGAGGACAAGAAAAGCGGTTTGTTCGGAATCTCGAAGCAGTATTTGAGAAAAACCGGATTTCGCTCATTTCGTATGCGTGATGCTGTGTGTAAACTGATACGGCCAAACTAGAAACAGATGTAAACAGCCGCCAAGTTTTATCGACTGGCTGTTGATCAAGGAAAATCAGTAAACAGGCGGACAAGGTAGTGACATTATTCACACTGCATAATATGCTGAAAATGGCATGAGCAATGATTGTAAATAATGTCCCTTATATTGGACATTTGGAGTAGTCTGCTTATTGAAAACATAGAATCGTGACGAGGACCTAATGCATGCTCATTTCTACCCCTGATTTTTAAGCACAGATTGTTGTCTTCTAGTTAGTGGTCCGAGAGGAACACCCCAAGGCTCACGAGCATTCCCGCAAAAACGTGGGTTTCATTGGCTCGGACAAACCGTCGTCAGCTATGTCACATTTTTTACGTGCGCTACAAGTGACAGCCTCGTGGTAACTGCATGACCCAGGTTTTGTATAAATGTAGACCACCAAGTTACCATCACAAGACGGCGAGAAGGTAGCGGTCATCAGTGTTATGTGATAGGTCGCAATAAATTTGGATGGGGTCCACACCAGAGCGTGGTATGGGCTAGAAACTCAGTGAAATGATATGTAAATTATTAACTCCCGTGTTTACCCAGGCATTTTCAACAGACTACCTTGAGCAAGTTGCCGATACTGTTTTCTCGTTTCTCACAGCTCTCAACTTGGATTATTGAGATCCTAAACAAAGATGTTTTTTATTCTATACGAACGTGGAAACAGAATGGGTCAATATGGAACATAACAGTGCAACAAAGATGTTTAAGAGGGAGACCGCTTACAGAAAACCAGAGAAAGAGCAGGACGGACAATGATAAAAAGATAACAAAAACACTGGTCTTGCAGTGTACGTGAAGTTGATCTTTTTCATGTTATTCCTTCTCTAAACGTCCTGTAGCGCACTGCAACAGAGGACAAATAAGACGACCATGACAAACAATTGAATTCCTGCCACAGACTTCATCTTTCAACCATGTTCTTCAGTTCTTAAACAAAGACGCTACATCACTCGAACAATAGTCAGTATACCAAGTGAGGTCAGAAAATACCAAAATTCATGTCAGTCTTCATACCCCTGAGCAAGTCAGGAGCTGCCCACCGCGTAGTTTTTTAGCCACATATATAGTATCAGGAAAGCGCAGAACGGACAAAACAACAGTTTCAAACCGCCTAAACCAATTAGGGGAAACTATCGTGCACGAAAAATTGTCGATGCACAGAAAGCGCCCACGAATTTCAGCACTGCTCATGCGGTGTTGTCACCACGCCCGAGAGGTGTTTCCCAGACAACTTTCGAAAACAAACGTTCTATCAGGGGTCAAGTTTCATAGACTCACAGGAGCAAAACTTGTGCACTCACGTTTAATACTATAACCATTTCGCCCTTTTATTTGTCTTTCACCTTCCTGATAAGTTGAAAAAGCGGTTACATCCAAACATCCCAATTTTACCTGACTGACAATATAATGAACTCTTGCAGTCCTCCACTTTGGAGAGCTGTATGTTAAGTAGTTTGGTTCCCACAGCTGTCCTGAGAATGACTTTTTGGGTATAGTTGGACGCCCTCCGGATGCAGCGCCAGCGGACCGTGCTCGCCACTACCAATGATCGGTCTGGGGGCTCGTCAACCGGCCGTGTTTGTTCACCGCATGTACAGATCGATCGACTATGCTGTCGCACTGATCGGCTAGTGCTGCATAGTTGGTATATCAGTGACGTCGGCCGCCAGGTCTGCAAGAGATGTAAGGATTTACTGAAATGTAGCCAAAGAAGTGCACGAATTTGACGAAAATTAACGGTGAGTAGTCTAGAACCAAGTTCATACGACCGATTCCCAACATGGCGCAGGCCAGCGACAGACGGCATGAACTCTTCAAGTAGAAGAACGCAAGCAACGAACGTACATGAAGTGAATGTGGACTTGAAAATAAAATGGCGGTCGAGCATACATTGTACCTAATGATGCTTGCAAGATGATCACTTACACCAGTAATTTACTGACAACTGACTTCAAAATTGTACCGTACCGAGAATTACTGCTTACTACAGAATCATCTTGGAGCCCGTGCTGTGTTGCTCTATGCTTCTAATCCGTGTAGTTAATCTAATCCGGTAAATTTGACTGGATCATTTTTTATACGGAATATGACCACACAGAGCTGATATTCCAATAAAAAGTTCCGTCCTACTCCCACAAATTTTACGCCAGAACGCACGGTCCTAGTTTATAACAAATTTTTGAAGGGGGTATTGAAACGGTAGCTTGTTTTGTTTGGACGTCGCTACCATACGAGACGAAATTAACAACAGAACATGTGGTACCAAGCAAATCTCAGTTTTATTGAGCTTTCATTGGTCAGTAAGAATTACAATTGATGCCAACCCCTCGACTTTCCTACTGGTCAGCTCGGCTCCGCTTGTACCTTCTTTGTTCCAATGCGTGACGCACCTAAATGACTTGTTTTACTCCGATGTTATAACAAAATCTGACGCTACACCACCGTGTCATCCGGATCGATCACTCCGATGACATGCCAGTTTGCTCACGCTGTCGTCATTAATTAGCCGTAGCCTTCTGTGAATCACTGTTTGACTTCTTATCGATGCATTCGTCCAGTGCAATTCCTTTACGGTTTTAATGCGAGCTGTACGGTATATTCGAGCCTGGGGAATTACACCACCCACTCATTCTTCAGTCGTCCACTAGGAAGTACTTCAAATATTAATTCCAGTTATGTGGGTAAGAAAAATATGACTAATTCGGTCGTTTTAGGTAGTGCATAATCTTAACCGCTACAGTGTTGACATAATTTCCCGTAACAACATATGGATGTCACACCCAAACGGGGTGCTAACCGGAATTTAGCAACAGGTTGTGACGCAACCCCCGAGCAAACTGACTGCAGGTGCCAGTCCCTGTTAGATTTGAGTACATCTTAAACGAAAAGTTGTACAACACGTCCTGGGTTGTTTGTACACCGTCACTAAGCGAAGCGATGAAGTATGAGCATTAAGCGACAACAGTTGAACTGAGGAATGAAAAATTCATCAGATTTTACACAAAGTGGTTACTGTCATGCGACACAAGAGTCCCTATGAGTTGGATATAATCAAGTTGTTTAAACGTTATCACAAATAGTAATAGTAGATCAGTGGTTCACACAGATATACAATTACCACATAACTATGGGAACAAACCCATACTTAGAAATAAAAGAGGAGAGGATGAGTTTTACTTCACGTGGCCCCACTACATTGTCTCCAGTAAAAAAACGGCCGAGGATGGCCAGAAGAAACGAGTGATGAACCCGAAACTAAGTGGACGGCGATTGGCGTAGACGCCGATGAGCTTTCGTCGACTCATCATTTAAAAAGAGCACGAGGAATTCGGTCAAAGAATGGTGAATAAATTCATGATATTCGGATCGAAACCACTCGGATCTAAAATGAGCAATAAGTTCAGTATATGGCCAAACTTTACGCCCCCGTTGGCGGACATACCAAACTACAAAAGGACGGACCAAATGAACAGACCAACACTGAGAGCAAACATCAATTTATCTGTGGAATAAGTGTTCAACCAAACGTGCACAATACCTGACAAAAACACTCAACTCTAAGCGAAACGAGCGCACGCTGGCCTCTTAGAAGCAAAAACGGGTTGTTGCACAAGAGCGTTTAAAGACAGATGGAATGGGGAAAAGAACAATGGATTACCCTTCAGTCCATTTGACCCGGGAGAAGGAATGTACAAAGATTGAGACACAAGGTAAAAACGACAGGTGGAAATAACTTAGCTCAGGGAACAGAAATGAAACAAAGGCACGCACATCTTCCTCGGGGTCACAGAACATCGAAGCCAAGATCATTGGGCCAAAACCTCTGCTCATTAGGCGGTTGCATCACCGGCCGTATGTTGTGGTTGTGTTTGTTGTTCAACAGACACAGGAATGTCGTGCAAAAAATCCGCACCCATAAGACTGGGTCGAATATCCTTTGGAAACGGATCCTTTTCCTCATAGTGCATCAACATGTCCCGATCGAACGGACAGGAGAACAAAAATTCATCCGATTGATACATTCGACTAATGTACGCCCACAAGTGGCACAGGTGCTTCGGAATGTCAAACTGCTTGTAGGCACGACCAGCTACACGAATGTGTTGTAGTTTCGGCATCAGCTGACAGTCCACATAGGAGAGCTGATTGCCTAGAAGCAACGGTCCCGGATTTGAGGCCAAATACTGATCTAGACTGTCTAGGTCCGAAAGCAGACGTTGGCTAACATTATTCCGGACGTAGTGCATGAAATCCTTGTATAAATCCCCGAACACCTTCTCCGCCTTGCACACGTCCTTCATGTCTAAGTCTGGATTGAGATTAGCCTGCCCAAGTTTGCTCATAAACGACTCCAGATGGGCTGCAGATGAGATGGACGTACCTGAGGCGTCTTGGCCGTTCACTTGACCGCTCACAACCCATGCCATTGGAAGATAACGCGCGGGGCAAAGATTTTTGTAATTCGTTGGAGGATTTTGCAAACTTGTAGGCGTGACCTGTAGTCGAATCAGTTGTTTGTTCTCCAAAGCACGTAACACCATCAGCCACTGCTGTCCGATCAGACTGGGTCCTTTTTCTTGTTTATTCGAACGAGCAGCTCGAACGAAAATCTCAACGAGTGGAATAGAATCGTCAGACATTAGCTAAAATAGAAGGAATCAAAAGAATAAAATGCAAATGTGTGCACTGACACCTCAACCGATACCGATATAAAGAAACGTAGCATACCCAAAATGCCTGGGTGGAATTTTTCTGGGCGGCTGTAATAAAAACAAGATGTTTTCAGACCTCAAACCACATGCTATTTGCTACAAAGCGACCATACTTTGAATACCACATGCAAATACCGTCAGGCAATGCAAACTTAAAGAGCAGTTAAAATGACAACAGCTCACGTCTGCACCCGTGTTACTAAGAAAAGACCCGGTTGCCAACCGTGAACCCACCACGCCCCGAAAGTATTACTGCTCATTGTCCTCAACTGGTTATTCACGGTGGGAAGGGACCGCGCTTATTTCGCAGTTGGCTCCCATGCGAAAAGCCGCTCCCCAATCTGTAGCTTGAGGACGTGCCCGGTGGCGTTGAGCTAGTCCACTCATTTACACGGGTACTCAGCACAGGATGTAAAGAGCATAGCAGCAATGAATAAATTGTTGAGTTTGTGACAGATAAGAACACCTGACCCAACCTAACAAGGAGCATGTCACAGCAGCCATTAAAGCTTATTGTGAAGAGGAATGTGCCAAAGGAACAGTGCAGCTAGCACAGAAACGAAATTCTTGTCGTATCAGTGAACCCAATGAACAAGATTCGCCAGCTTCCATCTGAATTTGAATAGGATGACCACCGTCGATAACTTAAACACAAGCCGAACAGAAGTATGCACAGACCATGGGCATCGCTTGGTAGATAAGTCTAAAAAGACCGAACAAACATGTTGATGTGGGGACTCCACAGAGTACTAATATCTGTGACTAGTGATTGTAGTCGCTGCAAGCGGGACGACAGACGAAACAGATGAAGCTTTTACCAACAACCAATCGCGCAGAATCAACGGGCACCTCGAATATTTCGAGAAACACATCAGCTGACCACAATCGGACCACCATTATCACCATCGTGACAGCCAGGAGTCTGACCAGAGAGTAATAACCCACGGGCTCACTTCACTCACTTCAACAGTGACGTGGAATATCCCATGAGAAATGGACCTGTAGCGACACACTCCCACTTCTGACGGAGTTTCCAACCAGCGACTAGGGTGATCACCAGGACCCCAGCCAGGCAGGCGACACCTATCCAACTTGCTCAACAAAACAGTCAGGGCCTTCGTATTTCGTGATCACGTTGTTACTTGATTATCACGCGGTTTTATCCAACCGTTTGGTGGTGCCAGTATACAATGTTCGGTACGGCAGATGACCGGATAACATATAGAGTAAGTGACCCAACTATCGCAAGCTGTGTAACGGCAGTAGTTGACCAACTGATCGTACAGCCCGAGTGCTCCGGAATACACACAGGCCAGCTGCCATATTGCTTACGCGACAAGTCCACTTAATGTCGGCTAAATGGCGGAGACACCGACGGTTAAACACAGCGATTCCGTTGATATCTCCGTTGAGAATAATCCACGGTTCCCAACCACAGGGCAAAACGGACCATAAACAAGCATTATATGCCATTCTTTTTAGCGACAATCGAACATCTTTCCAACATCACAGATGACGCAAGTTGGCAAAGGCACGAGTTCCTTTTATTTTCCTCACTGATATCTCATCAGCAGTGTTACAGGCTGACGAGACATTGTTGCCCAAGCAACTGAAACTGAACACAGTCTCGAGCTGATTATCTGCAACGAAGGAGGTAGGAGTGGAAATGTCCCAGTCTGGAAACTGCACTTTACACTTCGAAGGTGCGAAGCGCATACCGAACCAGACGAACCAGGTCAGTCACTCAACTTGTCTAACATGGTCTGTATGTCTTCGGCAGAGGGGCTGAGTAGGAAAATGTCGTTCTCATGCTCTAGATCGACCAAACTAGCACCAGGAAGAAGCTCAACGCCAAGCTCACTGGACTCCTCAGGCGCACCTTCCAGAGGGTCGCCCATCACAAAACTGATCGAGAAATGGGAGATTGGACACCCTTGACAAACACCACTAGAAGTGTTAATGCCCGAGACAGTTGTCCATAAATTCTCATCCTGGTTGCAGAGTAGATATACAAAGACCTCAACATATCCACGTGTTTCTCTTGTACTCCTTTGCGAAGGAGACGGTTCCAGAGAACTTTTCGAGCAACTGAATCGAAAGCAGCCCTTAGGTCTAGAGAGACCATGATCGTCGGCTGCTTGTCAGAATATCGATGTTCCAAGACCCGTCATGAGGTGAAAATGTGATTAACACGCCCTCGACCGGGTCGGAATCCTGCCTGTTCTCCGCGTATCTGACTTTCTCTGAGCTTAGTGAGCCGGGGTAACATAAGTTTTGTGAGTAAATTGGACGCAACAGACACCAGACTGATGCCTCCATGGTTGTCACATAGACTCCGGGCTCCGTTCTTGTAAACAGGAATTACTGTTGACATGCACCAAACACGAGATACCTCTTCAGTTTCCCGAATCGTCTGGAGGAGTTCTATCAGTCCTGATATCGATCTCTCCCCAACATCCTTGAAAAGAGAACGAGAAATGAGGGCTAATCGAGGGGCCTTGTCATGTTTCAAAAACTTACGCTCCAGAGCCACTTCTGCTTACGACGGAGGGCCGTCTAGAACGCAGTAACTGACCATTCTACTCCCGTCGTCCACACGGCCTGGTTTAGGTCAGCTGAACTATCATTCAAAATTTTCAACCCACTTGTCAAGTCGGCGAGATTGACCAGTGACAAGCGAGCCATCTTTTCTACATATGGCCTCACACCAACTCGACGACCACCACAAACACGGATCAAGGGAAAAGCATTCTGATATTCCCCGATAAGAAGGCTTTTTCCATCCGTTTTGATTGTTCCACCAAGTAGTGCTCACAGTCTTCGCGCAAGCTTTTAGTCAGTATGCGTTTAGTTCCCGACGGTCACCATCGAGCGACACTTCATCATGAGGTTCATCGACGAGACAGAAAACAAGTTATATCGCAAATGAACAGCTCCTTCGGAATGCACCTCTTCACATTATGCGTTCGTAGCTGTGACGATTTCTTCCCAGTGTTCGTCAGGACTTATCACCTGATTCCAACAGAGCAACTTGCTCATCAACGTTTCCTGGTAAGCGTTCTTTACACTCTCTTCGCTCAAATGTTAATTAAGTATCTTGCATTCACCAGCGCAGTTCCTCTGGGCAAATGACAAAATAAAATGGGCAGACACAACAGCACGGTCCAAGTCCAGGTGGTTGCTCCAGAATGTCCGACAGTCTTTAACAGAATGACGCCACCTGTTACTGTCTGCTATATGATCGAGCTGTGTCCACGGCTGAAAAGCACACGGAGGTCTCCATGTAACAGTGCCTCTTCCTGTGTCAGAATGCGGTGCTCGAAAGACGACCAAGCCGAGCATTCCAATCGCCCGCCAGCACGATGTTGTCTGAGTGGGTCATAGAACGCATCTTCGGTAGTATCCAAACAGCCGTCCGTTGGAGAGTATGCCGACATAACGAATACACAACGCTTTCCTTATTTGCGTCAATAGATTTTGTCCGATGTATTGAGTCTGACAGCACTCAAGCGACTGTTCACAGGGATTCAACCCAGTAAACAGTGTTCTGCTCCGGAACTCAGTGCGATTCCCACTCCAGCTTGACTACGAGATTCAGCCGCTACGTCATCAGAAACCATGAAAGAAGCGTTTGGGTCGACAGTTATCTGGAGATGAACTCAGACAGGTAACCGTGTTAGAACAGTAGACTTACATCTCCGACACACAGCACACACCAAGCTCCAGACTTGAAAGAATACTTGCTAGAGCAGGTTCCTGGCCGACTTGCCGGAGAGTGTGGACAATGAAGGCACCAATGTTTACCAAGTGTCTTGATCTCAGAAAACGGTTATCGTCCAAAGGCATCATCATCATCATAGACAGCAATACATCAGTGGTTCACACTAATGCTTAACTGCCACACAACCATGAGGAAACAGCAAACCCTACAGAGGAAGAGAGAAGGAAAAAGAAGGGAAAGGGAAGGGACCTAACTACTGAAAATGATTACGTCCACATTCAAACATTCAACATCAAGGTGCCTACACCTTGCAAACAATCAACCGAGCTACAACTGAGAGTAAGGAGTCATCAGCGAGAAAGCTTTCTTACGGCTTTCATTGCCCCGCGTCATTAAATGCACTCACTTCACAGACAACTCGGACAAACAACGACAACATTCACGCCACTGAGCTCGATTAGCCGCCATCTAACCTACAGTCTCCAACCACCGACTCTGTGAGTCGCGAGGGCCCCAGCCCGGGAGACGAACACGACCCACAG
>QNGE01000534.1:46357-141719 GCA_008508345.1 Paragonimus westermani | reverse complement strand
ATATGTAGCGAGTCCAACGTTCGTGCGAGAGCAGCCTGTTGACCTATTTGTTTCAGAGTACGAACGTTGAAGGCACCTATATTAATTTGCGTTCTAGGCCGAAGCACAGGACGAGGGAGGTCTGAGACTGAGTGGTGAGAGCTGGGACTTATCGGCACAGTGTTACTATGATTAATTATATCTGCTGTGGGACCTGCAGAGAAGTTATCGGAGTTGAGAATCGGGAGGGGCCTGAGAGCTAAATTTGATAGGACAGTGGGGGAGGGGTCAGCAGTAGCATGTTTTCGCCTATCCACCCTGCTGTATGCAGCAGATAGGGCGACCCGGTTTATACTGCGAGACGGCCGATGCAGTATGGAATTGTCTGTGTTGTGAGTATTCATGGTTGTGTGTGGGCTGAGATACTGCTAGGACGCCCAGACCTAGACAGGAGAAGTCACATGGAAGGCAGAAGACTTGGGGAGTGGAACGGTAGCAGAAAGTCGTAGTGGGTGAATAATGTCACTGTCATGAGAGCGACAACTTTTGACTTTAGGGACGCCCCCCCGAGTCTCTAACTTAAACATCTGACCCGCAAGACAACTGAATGCATGGTCTTCTTAGGAGCCCAACTAGGAGCCAATGATTCCAGTCCTATCTACTTGACAGTGAGAGGCTTGCTTAGCCCGAGTGCATAGTGAGTAAGGCACTAATGTCGTGCACAGTGAATGTACTCGAAGCTACATCAGGCTTTTGGGTCCTACCAAATGTATTGGATAATATGCCGACAGTCACAGTCAACCACTGAGCGATCGGAGTTCCTCCTGATAAGGAAGATAGCAGTGCTGCCTATAGGATCCTGCCTCGCTACCCTAGCACTCTTACGCGGTCAGTGGTACATCATCATTATCATCAACATCATCATCAGGAGTAGTAGTAGTAGTAGTAGTAGTAGTAGTAGTAGTAGTAGTAGTAGTAGTAGTAGTAGTAGTAGTAGTAGTAGTAGTAGTAGTAGTAGTAGTAGTAGTAGTAGTAGTAGTAGTAGTAGTAGTAGTAGTAGTAGTAGTAGTAGTAGTAGTAGTAGTAGTAGTAGTAGTAGTAGTAGTAGTAGTAGTAGTAGTAGTAGTAGTAGTAGTAGTAGTAGTAGTAGTAGTAGTAGTAGTAGTAGTAGTAGTAGTAGTAGTAGTAGTAGTAGTAGTAGTAGTAGTAGTAGTAGTAGTAGTAGTAGTAGTAGTAGTAGTAGTAGTAGTAGTAGTAGTAGTAGTAGTAGTAGTAGTAGTAGTAGTAGTAGTAGTAGTAGTAGTAGTAGTAGTAGTAGTAGTAGTAGTAGTAGTAGTAGTAGTAGTAGTAGTAGTAGTAGTAGTAGTAGTAGTAGTAGTAGTAGTAGTAGTAGTAGTAGTAGTAGTAGTAGTAGTAGTAGTAGTAGTAGTAGTAGTAGTAGTAGTAGTAGTAGTAGTAGTAGTAGTAGTAGTAGTAGTAGTAGTAGTAGTAGTAGTAGTAGTAGTAGTAGTAGTAGTAGTAGTAGTAGTAGTAGTAGTAGTAGTAGTAGTAGTAGTAGTAGTAGTAGTAGTAGTAGTAGTAGTAGTAGTAGTAGTAGTAGTAGTAGTAGTAGTAGTAGTAGTAGTAGTAGTAGTAGTAGTAGTAGTAGTAGTAGTAGTAGTAGTAGTAGTAGTAGTAGTAGTAGTAGTAGTAGTAGTAGTAGTAGTAGTAGTAGTAGTAGTAGTAGTAGTAGTAGTAGTAGTAGTAGTAGTAGTAGTAGTAGTAGTAGTAGTAGTAGTAGTAGTAGTAGTAGTAGTAGTAGTAGTAGTAGTAGTAGTAGTAGTAGTAGTAGTAGTAGTAGTAGTAGTAGTAGTAGTAGTAGTAGTAGTAGTAGTAGTAGTAGTAGTAGTAGTAGTAGTAGTAGTAGTAGTAGTAGTAGTAGTAGTAGTAGTAGTAGTAGTAGTAGTAGTAGTAGTAGTAGTAGTAGTAGTAGTAGTAGTAGTAGTAGTAGTAGTAGTAGTAGTAGTAGTAGTAGTAGTAGTAGTACAACAGGCAATCCTATGAGTGTAACTGTTGTTCATCTGACCGCTTTCCTCTGGCCTGTCTGACGACGTTGCTTCCGGAGAGTCCTAGTCAGCGTATCACGCCGGCTTACAAGCCCGACCACGACGTCAGGGTTGGCCACAGTTGGTGGCGTTCGTCTCCCGGACAGGAACCCCCGCGACCCACAGGGTCAGTACATGGAGGTGTTAGGTGAGATGATGGTCAACCGGGCTCAGTGGCGTCAGCTGTCGTTGTTTGGTAGAGTTATCTGTGAAGTAAATGCACTTGGTTATGCGAGGAAGTGGAAGCCTTAAGAAAGCTTTCTCGCGGATGACTTCCTCACAACTACAGCTGGACTGTTTGTCTGCAGAAATTGGGCACCTCAATGTTGAATGTTTGAATATGGACAGCTATTTTTGGAAGTCAGTGTAGTGAAAATCTACTCCATTCACCGCTTATCCAAACCCCGAAACAACAGACGATCTGACAAGCGGCTAATCCAAATGTCGCGTTGAGGATACATCAGGATTGGACAGACGGTCTCAGTGCTGTGCCTTCCGGTATTTGCCAATTTGTTTGTTCCGTATTGCGCCATTTGACATAGTTGGTGACTTTGCATGTGCCAATACAATCGGTGAGAGACTGTGACTGTTTTAATTCTGTTGTACATCCATAAATTCAAATTCTCAACTCACGAATAACAACTGCTTACTGCTACCAGTACCAATTCTTCTTCTTATTACTTGCGTGTTAGGTTTCAATTCAAGTACCATTTTAGGGCTATTCGAAATCCTTAGTTCCGCGTATCACCGTTAGGTCCCCCCCCCATTCATTTTTCTTCTCGCTTCCTGTACAGGCCTTATTTTCCTTCAAGGTTGTCTGGCAATTAAGCATCAGTGAGAACCACTGATGTATTGCTGCTGATGATGATCATGTATTTTGGTGGTGGAAGCTTGAGTTCATAAATAGGTTTTGTCGATCATTATGTCTTTTCCATCATTATTCTTTCTAGCTTGGGCTTACTCTTCATCTCACGATTTCACGGTAGCTGAGCGTCACCGCGAATCGCTTATGTACCGTCCTTCGCTGACGATGAACACATCTACAGGACGCTTTTGGCCAAACACTTCTGCTTATCCCCCCTTTGACATCAGTAAGTTGGTGGAGTATCAGAAACCCTACCTTAAACCAAGATGTGTTGAACCTAGTGGATTATGTCGTGTTTGTGGCCCCCTATCTGTTCTTAAGCTGAGCCTTCATGAGAGTAGCTAACAGTCGTATAGCTCCTCTAAGAACCCCAGCTGCAACCATACACTTCCATTCGCCTGATATGTACGCATGCTTCTATATATGTATGTTACAAGAGACATTATATGAACTCACTGTAACTTTCCTCAATAGTACAAGTGATTGCATACAGCGGTTGTCTGCATGTCCTTGACTCACTTATTTGTCTAAACTTCAAGGTTGTTTTGCTTACTCTTTTTCGAGAGTTGCTTAAGGTGCCCGAAGCTTCCACGCACTCATTGTTTGGCGCATATTTTAGTCCCACCGAGTGAGCACGAGACTGCTCCGCGCCTTCACCTCTTTTTACATGGCTGTTACCAGTGATCCCAAACCTGTTTATGTCTAAATACTAGTCACATTTCTATATTACCGGAAATGCATGGATCATCTTTAGATTTTATCGCGTTCTTTTAGTAGAACGTTTGCTTGAACCACAGTTCAATTGCTTTTCCAGGAAGGGCGACCTAAACAGTTAGTAGACGACAGTCAAGCGCATCATCCCCACTGGTCCAGTACAGTTGTTTAAGATGAGTGCGGTGATTAGTGGGCAATTTTTACTTCCTTGCTTGAATACTGAGTAGGCAGTAGCACCTTGCAGTTCGACTCAGTTTACATGGCTTGTGGAGAGTGTTGGTGAGGCTTAGTTTCTTGCATCTGTGAGCTTCAACGATCCAGTCGAGTTGAAACAAGGGAAGACAAAGCTTTAGTTTAGTTTAGCTCAAAAAAGTCGACACGAAGTAACGTGTGATTGGAAGAGCTGTCGGATAATGTGATGATCTCGTCAGCTGACAGTTGAAATCAATGGTAATGCTAGTGTACCATAACCCCCTTTCGGACTCAGTAGCAGAAACAATTTACTGTATCCCATGAAAATATAAGAATCAGAAACAGCATTCAGATATAAAGGAATCAAACAATAATGAGAGGCAGAGATTGTTCATTCAATCACGGCACTAATAGGAGGACGTGTCAAAACGACGAACGGCTGGAGAAAGAGGAGCGGGTTCCCGAACGGTAATAAAATAATGCACAGATGTACTTGATCTCCAAGTTGCATCGGCCTTTCATACCAGCTCCGGAAACACCGTCGGATGTCAAGCCTTCGACCCAAAAACGATTACTGCAGTGGCTGATATCACTTCCATACAGTTGCCATTCTACACTAAAGAAACTAAGCTCAACCATTCGTCCTGGATAGAGACCAAGTTAAGTTCAAACCACGGGCGTGAGTTGCAGCGGCAATCAAACACGCGTTCTTCTGTTTCAGTCAATCATTTCACCAACAGCATCGCAAATCTCTAGTGCTCGTTTACTTTTCACAAGGCAGGGAGACTACGCCTGGATGCAATACTCTGGGAACGGCCGTACATGAGCCCTATATACAGACAAGAGCACATGAAATGCTATTGATGTCACGGCCTTCTGAGCTGATATAGGGCTGATACGTTGGTGCTGGTACACTGTTAGCCTTCCGGGCTGCCATCAGACACCTGACTGACGCCTTGATTTTCGCATTTATTTGGATCCCTAGGTCTTTCGTTTCATTAACCCGTTCAGTGACGATGGCTGCTGTAGTTCCCTACGTGTCTACATGCTCCCTCAACGTCGGCTCCAAGCAATTGCTTACACCTGGCTATATTAAGCTCCTATAAGTTGTTGCCTAAAGTGCCGCCTGGAAGTTGTCAGATTGAGCCCTCCTCGAAAGTCACGACCTCGAGTTGAGTCAACTACTACAGGCACCTCGTGACATCAAAAGCTATGTATCATACCCGCGGACGTGATTACGGAACCTACGCCGTGTGCAGCCGCCCCAAATCTTTCTGGACCGACGTTCACCGATTTGGTTGCGAAAGTCCAGGTAGACGTGGTTTTGAGTCCCGGAGGTTGCAGCTGTGAGGATTCCAGGACATACTGTGATGGATTGTCAGGTCGGAGGTGCGAGTTTTCAAACGCTCGGCCGAATACCTCAACGCGGGGAGGTACGTTCAAAAGCCTCCCGCGATCGGATCAAGGACAACGTGCGCGACCGGATAAGTCATCGCTCGACTGGATCGGACCAACGGGCAGGGCAGGGCAGGCGAAATACGACAGACGGCCAGATCGGAGGCGGGATTTTTCCAACATTTAGAAGAACATCTCGACACGATGTTGGAATACGGTCAAGGCCAACACTGGGTGGATGGCGGACAGCACGAGCAACCGGACGAGCCATCGCGCAACGAAATCGGACAAACAGACGAGGAATGGCAGGCGGAAAACCCTCCGATAGAAGGCACCGGTCACACACGTAAACCGGTTAGAAGTGCACACGACGTGTGAACGGAAACCGGGGGGTGCTGCGGGTTGGAATTATGACTCATAAACGAGAGAGCGCGCGTTGCATGTGACTGGCGATTTGGACAATGAAGATCGTGCTTTATTGGGAGCCTTCTCGCTACAATACGGTCGCGAGAGCCTTGGAGGACCCAGCTGCCGGATTGGTTTCCATGATGTGTACCGAAAACACGGAGTAGATGTGACACCACGAAACTAAGAAAGCGTCAGTAGTACGACGAACCGTTGGCTGCAGAATCGGCAACAGCAGCCAAGAGGATGTAGGCGAGCATCCATCGGCGGACCAGAATCAAGGCGGAAATCCCAGCATTGATGGACCAGCATAAAAACGAGGTTTCTGGGGACTTGGACAAGGTTCAATTAATGGCTCGGCATTACGCTTCGGTCTACTCCCATGATAACGCGCAGTCTGTCTCGCTCGACGAGGCTGGGCCATGCCTTGTTGAAGTGCCATTTAGCGTTGATGAGGTGGAACGCGAGCTACGGTTGATTGATGTCAATAAATCTACCAGCCCGGATAACATCTAGCTTTTGGTGCTACGGAAACTGGCGGTGGAATTGTCTCTGCCCATGACGGACCTGTATCAGCGGTCTCTGAACGAAAACAAGTTGCCAAAGGAGCGGAAACAAGCAGTGGTTGCGCCTATATACAAGGAAGGAGGACGGTAGGAAGCTGTCAACTACCAACCAGTATGCTTAACTTGCGTGTTTGGCAAAATGATGGAGTGGCTGACAGCCCGTCGTCTTCAGGGGCATTTAGACTAACTCTCGATCCTCACTGAGAGACAGCATGGATTCCGGAGAGGGCGATCTTGCTCGACAAACCAGAGATTGATGGGTGGAAGCAAGAGCTAACGGAAAGACTCCACGAGTGGTGGTCCCCGATTTCAGCAAGACTTCCGACAGAGTGCCACACAACCACCTGCTCACCAAGCCGTTTGTGTACGCTGTCAGCTCGCCTATAATAAACTGGATAGCTGACTTCCTCAACGGTAGGCCATTCGTTGTCAGGATTAATCAAAACTTATCTGGATGGCTGCCTGCCCCATGCGGTGTATCACGGGGAGCAGTGCTCGAGTCATTGTTGGTTGGTGTTCATTAATGATCTAATGGACCAGTTGCAGTCACCTGCCTTCGTCTTCACTAACGACATGAAAGTATGGGGGCAGTCTCTTCAGATGAGGATAGTGGAATTTTACAACGGGACTTGAACACGATATCAACATGGACAGTCCAATGTAACGAGCCTCTAAACCTATAGAAGTGCTGTTTTATGCACCTGGGAGATATCAGGGATGCCAAGGCATATTACGCCGGTCACTAGCTAACACAGTGCGATACCGAACGTGACCTCAGAATGCTGGTGTCAGGCACTCTCAAAACCCAGGCAACCACAACGAAGGCCTGTGTTAAAGTTAGGAAAAAGCTTGGGGCCACCCGCCGATCACTTGCTGGGGTGTCCAGAGAGGCCTTTTGTTCACTCTTTTCATCTCATGTTAGACCGAAATTGGAGTATGGCTACGCCGCAGTGTTCCACTGTAAACAAAGCAAGGTATCTCAACTCCAAAGAGTATAGAGTGCAGCCGCACGCATGAGTGTTGAAATGAAAGGCCTCTCCTATAACCGGCGGCTACAATATCCAAAACTGCACCCCAGAGTTACAAGCGACTCCGTGGTGACCTCACTGTTATAAGCCGCACTTTGCGAGGAGACATGGGCGAGGAACCCAAAGCAGATTTCCCCCTCCGAAATGAGCACAGATTCCGGGGCCACCCTTCCACGATTCTCAAGCGACGATCGGGAAGGCTTTATTCCATATTTCTTCTGTCTCGACGAGCCGTCAGCAGCTGTAACGCGCTACCAGCTCAGATGGTGCTGACACCCAATGATGTGACCTTTAAGCGCCTCCTAGAAGTCCATATAATGGCACGCTGGAAGGAGGATATCTAACACCCTGCTTATTCCGATGACGAGATACTCGGTGCAGTCTCACACAGTCGGCGACTCTTGCCTTCTACCAGTGAGTGAACAATGAACATGGGTAGACGGTTGTTGAGACAGGCAGAGAGTAAACGCGATCTGTAGATTATCTCAGCAACGCGCAGGACGCAGGACGACACGGAAGGGACCTGCACATCGATGTAATGAGGGCAACCAAACGGTTTTTGGCACGCTTCCGCCTAGAACCTTAACCACTTTGTTCGCCGCAGAAGTCGGACAAACACTGGAATACGCGGGAGCAGTGACTTGCCTCTGCACCAATAGTTGCGAAAGCTGTAGAACAGTCACGAGAGATGTGGTTGGAATGGTGAAAAGGAGCTATAAGGAAAATACTACACCGCCTTGACGTTCCCCCAAAACTAAAGAAGCGTGCAGTGAGATATACTACCGGTGCGCGAAACAAAGTAGGGCATAGTGTGTTCGGAAATGCGCGTGGAATGGCCTCTCAGGGATGACACGAGGCATGGACAGCAAACGGCTCTGAATAAGCAACCCATAAGGACGGTGCTCGCAGTCTACCACCTTTCTCGTATTGGTATTAACGGTCATACCCTTATGACCCATGAAGTACGGACGTCACAGGGTGTGCATGGGGCCTAATCACCTTGGCGCATTGAAAACTGGTTCTCACTAGACCGCCACAAATAAGATGAGCTTCACCATCATCAATGACCAGCATCTTTAGAACAGTTGGGCCAAAGATACATTCTTTCATCACTTCTATCTAACGAGTACCAGTAAAAATATACACCACAGCCAAACGTGAACTGCAAGAAGTTTATTCCTTCCTTGTTGACCTACTAGCGTACGAGTCAATGAAAAATGGCTGCAACGGTACCACGAACAAACTCTGAAATTGAAGTACTGTGAAAAAATACAACAGACAACGACCGCACGGTACAGAACATGAAGGCGAAATACACAAGAGCGAGCGAACATCACAGACGAACACACGCCGAAAACTTGATTCCAGCAAGGTCACACACAAAAAACTAGGGAGTAAGAGAAACAAACGCACACTATACCATCGCCTCCAGCGAGTTCAATTGACCACATGAAAGAAAAGGGCAGGTTAGGAGCACAGGCTTTTGAGGAGCCCGTATCACCATGAGCAGAATCGTATAGTCAATTGTGGAAATATGTAGGCGTGAGAAACATGTGCAGTATATGTAGTGTAGCCACCTGGAGAAAACCCCGGTCCGCCTGTTGTACGATGTGTGAAATGCTTCCTGAAATCCTAGTTCACAGTGCACTTGGGTTTGTAAGGATCACTGTTTCCGCCCGCTTGCTGCCTGTGACCGCGTCTGTCGTTCGCATTTTTGCCTGTAGAGTTTTTTCTTGGCTTTGTTCACTAACGATGCTGCACTCTTGTACAACAACGTTTTGCCTCATCCCCGTATGTTGTTCTAATTGATTAAAAATGACCTTTCAATAACGACAAAATTTTGTGCACGCATGTCGTTCTGCTCTCCTACCTGTGGCGTAGTTGCTTGTCGATACACGGATCTCATCTATTTTTAGCTCCGCTGTACTCCGAACATCGTCGCAGAACCGACCGCGTCTCAGACGCCCACGATAATCTCGGAATATCCTCTCTTCCCGGACACTGGTGATTTGGAATATTGTGGTGGTCCTCTTGAACCCTCTCTGTGAGTCAAGCTCTTTATTATGTAGTGGAACTCTTAACCGTGATAGCTTGAGTGCGCACTAACAAATAACGATATCTCAAAGATAGTCAATGGAAAGGTCAAGTTAATGGATTGGATCTTTATTGTTGGGATTTTGGTGTACAAGCTTAATGCAGTAGCGCTCGTTTGGACCGTGTCCTGTCCTGTACAGTTGGCAGTCAGTTGTTGTCGCTCAGTTGTCTGGTGCAGTTGTGTTCCGATCCGGGTCCGACCGCGTCATGCATGCCTGTGTATCGACCGCACGGAATCACATCCAATTGGAGCGTTCCAATTGGCTCAGTGCGCAGATGGTGACTACGCGCGTGCGTGCGCTCGGGTATGGAAGAGAGCTATCGGGCCGGTGAACGGGCATATGCAGGTTGGGGCAATGAGCGTCGCTTAGACTAGTCAGCTTGTCAAGTGACAGGACGCGTGAGAGGGCGAGACGAGGGCTACATAGCCTCCCACCAGCTGTGAGGTTATGGTGAAACAGCGACCACAAGTCGATCCGGAAAACGCACTGATCGACCGGATTTAGTCTTGTACGAACTTGTTTCAGGTAGCGTATGCGTGTCAGTCGGAGTAGATTCCTCCAGTAGTCGAGCTGGGATGAGACGGTCGATGGATATGTTGTTGCGAGATGCACCGACGTCCAACGTGTAATGTTTGTTCGAGCGATTTAGAACACGATACGGGCCTTTGTACGCTGGTTGTAGGGATTCGTGGAGCTTATCACAACGGACAAATACGTGCGAACAGTCGGTCAGTTTGTTAGGATAATTAGTAGGTCTGCTCTGTAGTCGTGGTGGTTGATAAGTTAACTTGGACATGAAATGCTGCAGGCGACTCACGTAGTTTGTCGGATCAGGAGAGGTTGCCTTGTCCGAATAGGTTAGCAGCTGACCAGGTAAACGCAAGCTGGTGCCGTAGGTAAGTTGTGCTGGGGAACATTGACTGTCAGCACGAACAGAGTTGCGTAATCCAAGAAGCACAAGTGGTAGTTGATCAAACCAAGCGGTTGATTCTAGTTTGGTAGTCAGAGCAGCCTTTAATGTCCGGTGAAATCTCTCGACCATTCCGTTGGATTGTGGATGGTACGCTGTGGTACGAATCCGTTGAATTCCAAGGAGTCGTGTGAGTTGTTCAAATAAATGAGATTCGAACTGGGAGCCGCGGTCCGTAGTTATAGTGGATGGTATGCCAAAGCGTGAAATCCATCCGACTACGAATGCTGTTGCCAGGGTTTGAGTAGTGGTGTCACAGATCGGAAAAACTTCAGGCCACCGAGTAAATCTGTCGATACACGTAAGGAGATAACGGAAACCTTTCGATGGCGGCAGGGGTCCAACAACGTCAATGTGCACGTGATCGAAGCGAGCATCAGGAGGCGGAAATGTTCCAAGTGGTGTGACGGTATGACGATGGATTTTCGACTGTTGACAAGCCAAGCAGCAACGCGTCCAATCGCCGATATCTTTGTTCATACTGAACCAAACGAATCGTTCAGAAATGAGTTTCCTGGATGCTTTGACTCCTGGATGTGACATGTTGTGGAGAGCATCGAAAACAGTTTTGCGCATTTCTTTTGGAACGATAGGTCTCGGTGATCCCGTAGAAAAATCACAGAGAAGTAATACTCCCTTATGTGTTATTTGCTGGGTTTTCATTAAACTCTTGTGCGTATCTGTGTCAGGATCACTAGCTTGTAGTTTAGCCATAAGCACAAAATCGATGGAGCTGTCGAGTGAAAGGTTTGCCAGTTGGACTCTCGATAGAGCGTCGGCTACCGTGTTTTGTTCTCCCGTGACGTATCGGAGGTCCGATGTATACTGGGAAATATAGTCCAAGTGGCGTAACTCCCGTGGTGAATAACGATCAGGTTTGGCCGATAGGGCATACGTTAATGGTTTGTGGTCAGTGAAAACACAAAATGTACGTCCTTCAACAAAATGGCGGAAATGTTTAATAGCCAAGTAGATTGCCAATAGTTCACGGCTGAACGTGCTGTAACGAGTTTGTGCTGGCTGCAAAGATTTGGAGAAAAACGAGATAGGTTGCCACTTGTTATCAACCAATTGCTGAAGTACAGCTCCAACAGCCAAATTTGACGCATCAGTAGTGATACTGATAGGGGCGGAGGCATCCAAGTGATGAATGGATGTTGCCTGTGCAAGCATCTGTTTTATTGAGTTAAACGAATTGATTGATGTCTCAGATAATTCCAAGAGTTTATTCCGTTTGGAACTCAACAAATCAGTCAGTGGCTTCAGTGTGTCAGCAAGGTTAGGCAGGAAACGGCGGTAGTAATTAACCATACCAATAAAACGACTGAGCTGACGTACCGAAGTGGGTTGAGGAAATTCTTTGATGGCGGTCACATTGGAGGCAAGCGGGTGTACTCCAGTTGAGTTGATATGATGTCCAAGGATGTCCAGTGATGACACTCCTAACTGACACTTGGAAGGGTTGATGACAATACCAAAATCGTTCAAGCGTTGAAAAACTTGGAACAAATGTGTGCGGTGTTCCTCGGGACTGGAGCTGGCGATTAGAATGTCATCGATGTATGGATGTGCGAAGTCTAAACCACGTAGCACCTCGTCTATCAGACGTTGGAAAGTTTGTGTTGCATTTCTTAGCCCAAATGGCATTCGTAAGAATTCAAACAATCCAAATGGTGTAGTGATTGCAGTTTTGGGAATGTCTTCTTCTGCTACGGGAATTTGATGGTAAGCCCGTATCAGATCGACCTTAGAGAATATGGTCTTGCCGTGCAGATTAGATGTGATATCATGAATGTGCGGGACAGGATATCGATCTGCAACGGTGACTTGATTGACACTTCTGTAGTCTCCACATGGACGCCAGTCATTAGAGTCCTTTTTAGAAACCATGTGGAGTGGGGAAGACCATGGACTTTTCGAGGGTCGAATGATCCCAAGTTGGAGCATGTGATCAAATTCCTTGCGGGCGACAGCGAGTTTGTCAGGAGCTAAACGTCTGGGCTTAGCAGCTACTGGTGCACCACGTGTTGTGATATGATGAACAGTTGTGTGCTTTATGGACGATTGCTGGAAATTAGGATTAAGTATTCCAGGAAATTGAGCAAGCAATGAGGCATATTCCGGATGAGCTTCAGTAAGTGTAACTGACAGACGAAGAGAATCAATGTTCGCCGATTGACCTGTGACAGAAAGGTTAGTGGTTGGATCGAGCAATCGGCGGTGCTTCATGTCTACCAAGAGACCGAAACTGTTGAGAAAATCTGCCCCCAAAATTGCAAATCGCACATCAGCAATAAGGAATATCCATCTCCAGGTGCGTCTCAAGCCAAGGGACAGTGTTACGGAACGTTGGCCGTAGGTTTGAATGGAAGAACCGTTGGCAGCTTTGAGTGTTGGACCACGATAAGATGATATTTGATCTTGTGAAGTGGCGGGAAGAACACTGACTTCAGCTCCTGTATCAATAAGGAATTTGTGACCACTTTCCTTATCAAGTATGAAAAACAGGCGACTAGAAGTTTGAAAACCAGCTGAGTTTGTCGCAGAACTCAACTGGCGCTGCCGTTTCCCGAGTGGTTGGAAGTCGGACAGAAAGCACATGGAGTGGTGCAACGTTTTGCATTAGTGCCAAAGTTACGATGATAAAAACATATTCCATCTGTGGTATGAGTTTTCGATGGAGATTTGTTCAACGATCGACTGCGTGGACGAAGGTGAGCAGTCGGTTGTGAGTGGGATTGAGACAGTTGTGCTGTCAAATGACTCAGCTGAAGTTGAATCTGTTGAATAGTCCGTTGCTGTTCACGGATCAAGGACATAAGCGGTGTTGTGTCGGTGGAAATGGATGCCAAGTGAGTAAATTCAGTGACGTTGTTAGTTGGCATGGCTTCGATAACTTTATCCGCCGACGAAGCTAAACTGTCCAATGTCTGATCTGGGACAAGCGAAAGTGCCACTTGCACGGGACTCGGTAGGCGTTGAACAAACAATTGTTTCAGTAGGCATTCATCCGTGGGTTTGTCACCAAGCAAAGTTCGCATATGGCGCAGCAATTGGGAGGGACGACGATCACCTAGCTGTACATCGTTGAGTAACTGCCGTAGTCGTTTGTGTTCGGACATAGACACTCGATTCAAGAGCTCCCGTTTCAGAACAGCATATGGAGTAAGAGTGTCGGGATTGGCAATAATGTCTCGAACTTCGTGCATAGTTTCTGGCTGGAGTTCAGCAACCACATAATCAAACATAGTGGTCTGTTTGGTTATACGATGTTTGCGAAAAATCGATTCAATCTGCAAAAACCAAAGGGCTGGGTCTGATTGCCAGAAAATGGGAAGTTTGACTGATAGTGGTGACACGAATAGGTCCTCAACGTTGCTGTCATCAGTGAGATTCTGCTCCATAGCTAGTGATGGACGGATGGTGAATGATGACAAACAATGCGCGCTGGAGAAGTGCTAAGCGAATAGATCCCAAAGTGAATTTGCGGTGCAAATGTGAGACGGAGAATTGATCCAAAAACGGGTCGCGGCACCAATTTGTAGTGGAACTCTTAACCGTGATAGCTTGAGTGCGCACTAACAAATAACGATATCTCAAAGATAGTCAATGAAAAGGTCAAGTTAATGGATTGGATCTTTTCATTGACTATCTTTGAGATATCGTTATTTGTTAGTGCGCACTCAAGCTATCACGGTTAAGAGTTCCACTACAAATTACGATATCTAAAAGATAGTCAATAAAAAGATCCAATCCATTAACTTGACCTTTTTAGTGACTATCTTTGAGATTACTATAACTTGATAAAACTCCCGAAGCTGTTGCATTCGTTCATTTTTGTCACTGAACTCAGTGCAATAAGCCTGCATTTACTTAGGTTGGTCAGAGGCTCCTTTTGATCACTACATGTCGGCCTGCACGCACCACTGGCGCCACACCCACTTCCAAATCGCTCGCACGCTCCACAGTCGGATCCTCAGCCTCCCTAGCCGCATCAGTGTATCGGTATCGTTGAGTGCTGGTGGAGACCTATTGTGATTTCTGTGTAATATACGTTGGTCTCCTCTAGTTGTTCGCATTCTGATCTTGCGTCCGGTAATCGTTGGGTATACCTCGGGAAGCGTTAATTTAGTGCAAATTCGCACTAAAGTATTGTCTCAAGTTCATTGTTATATCTTTCATTTTTTTGTATTTTTCTCGCATACCGTTCCGTTAACTTCAGCTGTACACTTTGTGGAAACATCAACATCACTTTTCTAACTTGACTGCGACCGAGAAAAAACAGGAAGTATCGAACAACGTTTTCGACTTCTTCATTCACGTGGAGTTTTGGGCCGGTGGACCAATCGCACGGCGAAATATTTGACCGCGCACATGTGTTGATCTGTCAACGCTGAAGGTCCGTCGTCCCACGTAGCGGGTGGAATCATCCATCAGTCGTCGTCTGAACCTACCCTCTGATGCTGTCCTCCTCTCGAGTGGTGGCCTATCCAATTCAACGGGTTTCGACTCATCAGTGAGTTATTCAATTTTCTGATACGTCGCCCATTCATTAGTATGCATACCATTTGTACACATCTGTTACCGCTGCAGCTTTTTGGCGTTACCATATTTTTATCACTTTGATCATTTGATTGGTTAGCTTGTTACACATCCCAGCTCGGACAGAGAATGATGATCGATGCTAACTTCGATGCACAAACCACCGGCAGTAGGCTCTACATCCTCATCAGAATCCTTGCAGAAGTGCGGTAATGAAAAGTTATGTCTAAACGCCTATTTATTTTGTTCCATCTTCATTTTAAGAGGACGGATCCTCACACCACTTCTCCTTGTTACGGTAGCTACCGGTTTGCCGAATGATCCAAATTGGTAAATAAAAGCGCGATGGCCAGAACACCTCTGGTCTTAACCGCGAATAGCCCTAGGGGCAGGTTGTTGAACAGTCTTATCTGATAGACCGTTCTTCTGAAGGAAAGCCAAATAACTGACATATTCTCGAGTTGTAGCCAAACATAGCTTCAGAAAGAAGCTTGACATTCTATGGATCGAACAGCCCGAAAAGTCGTTGAATAATAAAGCTTAATGCAAAATTATAATGGATAATTAATCGCAAAACCAGATTTCAATATGACCACCATTACAGAAGAGCACGGAAGTATGGCCTGCACATGGAACAACAGTACAGCCACTGTCCACAAAGCACATGGGAGGGAAAGCAGCACGTGGAAACACTCCAAGCCTACGGACGGCTCTAGGAAACTAACGTACTTTCAGGTCAAGAGAAGTGGAATTTAAAGGATCCACGAAATATTTAGGCCGAGGTACGAATTACAGTTAGCACGGAAGGTCAAATTCGACCAGAGGTTTTACAACCACGTACGGCCAAACCCCGGTGTTCCTAATCATGTCGAAAATCCCACCACAATTGGGGCTGAACTGTTGGTTGATTACCACAAAGAAGAGGAACGCTTGCGGCAGTTTTTGCAGGCATACGTCGGTAGGACGATTTCAACTAACTAGAAACAATGAGAACCACTTAGCCTGCACATGTGGTGCGGAATTACCCCACTCCAGCTCCCAGGATGCAAACCATTCTCGAATTACTGGGCGCTTCAAAATCACCCAGTCCGGACAATATTGATGCAGCCCGGACTCATTCTTGATTTGGTTTTTGGTGTGTCCAGCATCCGAATTAATCAGCATGTTACTGAACCAAGGGATGGTTGTTGAGAACAATAATTTGTCTATTAGGTTAGTGATTCACAACGCAGGCTCAAGGGACAGGGCCAAAAACTGCAGCTATATTAGCCCGGCCTGCCTCTTCATAAAAGTATGCGAGAGGGCAGTCAGGAAACGTTCGGTTAACCTCCTCTCTGATACCCACCTTCTGAATTTTGATCAGTATGACCATATGAAAGGCAGATCACGTCTTCCAAAACACGTCTCCTTCCTGGAAGAAATAAGGCAAGGGGGAGCAGGTGGAAGTGTGAAACCACGACTTGCGGAAATCATCGGGCTGCACCGATCACTGAGACTATCCTGAAAATCTGTAGTACTACTGCATAGCGCTGGAGGTATTTGAACTCTCAGAACGCCTTTCGTTAAGAAGGATATTCGCTCCATCAGTTTTGGAGAGATGGGAAAAATCTAGAGGGTTCAAAGCCGGGCTCGATAAGGCTATGTGCTGGGACCTCATGACGCATATGAACTACTCGGCTGGTCAAATAAACGTACCTAGCCGCACTTTTACAGTGAACGTTAAGACCACCGACGATCCGGATCGGTGGGGCCTTCAAGATAGTTTGGCATAAATGGCCGGATTGCCGGAGGCCTGTAGTCAACCAGTAAACCCAGGAGATGCATTCTGTCAGTTGAATCCGGAAAAACGGAGGTCGGTTGACATCTCCCGAGGGTGAATGAGGGTATGGATCGTCCCAGGTGATGAAGTTGAGCAATTCAGCATCCTTCGCCGTGGCGTTTGCAGCCAGTTGCTTAATATGTGTTTGCTGATGAGAACCAAGATTGGCGTCGTTTCAACTCAGGAACGTACTTTCCAGGCAACCTTGGTCTATTCGCACTGCTGTATAAATTGGTCGTGTGACGAACTCTGGAGTAGTGCTTGCAAACGTGAAACCCGTACCAGAAGAAAGATTTAAGGCACCTGAAGATGGTCCAAAGGCTGATCAATACGATGACTGGGGGAATGAAATGTGTGTATTATGTGATTAAATTGAATTAAACTCTTTTTCCAGTACGGGCGAGTTTGTGAAGACCTAACCGAGGCATGCAAAGTTCTACACTATCACACACATGGTGTCCACTCTTTTATCAATGACGGAGATCCGCGTCTCCATACGACCATCACAGCTGAGTTCCCCTTAGCACGCTTGGAGGTTTGGAGTATGTGTGCAGTTTACTGTTCGTTTTGAATATTTGCCAATGTCAGTGGATAACTGTCTTGCGTACGCTAACGAGTGTGAATGTCCTCCTAATCATCAGGTGGATGATTTGACTGTTTATATGCGCACATGTGTGCGTACTTGTTTAGCGAGAAACATCGAAATGAAATAAGGTGAACGTTATGAATCGCCTAACTATGATTTCAAAGGAGGGTTCAGAGGTAATCGGAAAATTGCCCCTTATGTAGCATTTGCGAGTGAGGTTACAGTACGCATCGACGCCATTTTCCCCCACGATTCTCACTTTCTCACGGTCCCCTAGTTTTTTCGCCGCGCTGGAGTGCCCTGTATAGGTTGCCTTACCCCACTTTCTACGGCCATGATGCTGGGATTAATCAGTATACCAATGTGCGTTATACGTTTAGACCTGTACTCCGATACCCATTATCGTTAGAAAAAGGTGACTGTGCGTCCAGGGTGTGACACAGCCAGATTGACAGTCCTTGATTTTCTCCAGAGAGATCAGTGGGTTTATCTTCTTGTGGTCCAAGAGAGGATTCGTAATATCTGAAGTGGATTAATCAGGGATTGCTCTCACCCAACGCCCTAAGGATCACGATGTTCAGGAGGGGCGAAACAAGCTGACATATACACGCACGATTACAACCGTAGTAAAAACGACAAGAAAATAACAAGAAATAGTCTATGAAAATCCTGCGTCAGTGAAAATTATAAGTAGTTGGCCTTGCACTGCATTTCTGAGACAATATCCACTCTATTAGTGGTCGCTGGTGTCAAGCACAAGGGCCCTCTGAGTTAAGAAATTCCACAACCTTTTTCTACGTTTGTGCTAGGAGCTGTGCCTCTGGTCCTCTTGTCTTTATAGTCAACAAAATGCTCACCTTTTGCGACCGACAGAAACTACTTGAGGTCGTATGCATTGTAGCAAGAAAACCATACCGTCATCTCCAGTCCATCAGCGCTGACCAGATGCACGCTGAGTTGCATCTAACATAAACTTGGTGTAAATTTGTTGATCCACAACCTGAGAAAATTCGTTCCCATTGTTTGCATTCCCCATTTTCCCCACTAACCTGACGCTTGTTCCCACTACCTCACTCACCACATTTTGTTTTATTGAACTAATGTGTCTTTAAATGTCCGCGGCACGAGTGGCCATTCTTGTCCTGGTCTGCTGGCGTGTCGGCTCACCTTTGACCTTGTTGGTCCTGTTGAGAAGCTATCGATTTTGCTGGACGAAACTATCGTCGCGAACGATTGAGGTTTGCCTTTTGTAATTATTGATGCATTTCGTTAATAGTACGGTAGAAATTGTCGGATCCAATCTTGTTCCGTTGTTTATGGGATAAGCGTAACTCAACGACCAGACATGAATTGTTACAGTACTCAATCTGGCGAAGCTTGGAATTTGCTGATGCCGAGGAATTCCGACCCCATGGAGCCCAAAGAAGACTACGGATGTGACAGGCAAGTTCGCTGTTCCGTAGATGCTGTTTCAGTTTCTGGCTCAAGCCATAGTCGTAGATACACACGCAGTCTAATGAGTTTGCAGGCTGAATCTACTTCGTTGCCGGCTGATCTTAAGGAACGAGAAGTCATAGCGGAAGTCACATTAGAGAGTAAGCCGGCCCAGGCGAGAGTGGAAGTTGAGAAGTCTAGGTTGTTGCTTGACCTAACTGAAGATGAGGATGCTCATGTTGACGTTAACCTCGAGCAAGAGCATTCAATTGATAGTGTTGCTAATGTGAAGCAGTATTTGGAGAACGAGGACGTAAGGCTGGCTCCAGAATTGTGGCCAGTACAGCTTGATGCGCATCCCATCCCAGTCCATCCGTCGTATTCTGTCCTGTCAACAGCCGCTAGTCTTGACCTTCCTAAGGTTGAGTATGCTCGTTTGATGGTGACCCCATACATTACTGGAAGTTTGTTCAATTTGAGTGTTTTCTCGATGACGGTCAACGGCTGTTGTACTTGTTACATTATTGTAAAGGTCGTGCCAGAGAAGCCATTGAGGAGTGCGTCATGCTTCCGCCAACCTCTTCCTATCGCCGAGCGCGCGAAATACTGAGTGATTTGTACGGGCAGCCGTACCATGTTGCTCCTTCCGTCATTGGTGGGTTGTTGCCCGCGGGAAGGACCGTACACAATACAACAGATGCTCTTTCCATGTAATCAATAAAGATGCAGAGCCGTGAGATAGCCTTAACCCAAATGAACTGCCTCTCTGATCTGAACTCTGCAACCAAGTTGGAGAGAATTGTTGAATCGCTTCCAGTTAACACGCAATACAAATGGGCAGAGGTCGTGGACCATGCATTGGCGTTTGGTCAGGAGCCTACTTTCAAACAACTTCACGAGTTTATTTCACGGAATGCTCGATTTGCTCGTAGTAGGTTTGGCCAGGTTGCTCAATACAGTGGCCACGAAATCACCAAATCTGCCGTGACGTACGGTTCAAACAATTTGGCACAACGAGAGATACCAGCACACAGGCGAGAGTCTCAACTTACATGGTTACTAAGCAGTGTTCATCGCCCTCTGCAGATAGCTGTGTCTTGTGTAAGCAGATTCATGAGCTAGAACGCTGCCTCGAATTCCGGTCAGTGAATGTTCAGCAGAGATGAGACACCGTTCGACGAAAAGGCGGATGTTTTATCTGCCTTAAGCCCTCCCACGTAGCTATCCACTGCAAGCGTAGGTTGGGGTGCACCATAGATGGATATTTTGATTGTCGTAATGGCTTGTTACGCTCGAAGCCCAGTGGCCCTGAAGCGGCTACTTCAGTGCACCAAGGCTCTTGCAGTGCAGCCAGTTGTTCAGGCAAGCAGGCTCGCTTAGGTGTCATCCCGGTACAAGTGGTGGTTCCCTCTGGAACCCTTACTACCTACACGTTTGTGGACAACGGGTCAGACACCACCCTAGTAAAAAAGAACTTTCTAGATCGTATGGGTATCTCGGGTACCGCCTCGGCTCTATGTATTACAACGATCAATTGAACTTAAGTAACATATTACATAAGCGCCAGGTTAAATCTAAGGTCATTCAATGGAGATGAGACGGTTAACCTCGGTAACGTTTACTCCGTTGTGGACTTGCCCATGAGACCTATCTATTCCATCCAGAGATAAGCTAGTAAGTGGGCGCACTTGCTGGACGTTACATTCAATGATATTAAGGACGGTGAGGTTAGTATTCTTCTCGGTTGTGACATGCCCGAGGCGCACTGGGTCCTAGACCAAAGGCTAGGGGAGCGTAGACGGCCATACGCACTGAGGACCCTGTTCGGTTGGGTGTTGTGCGGACCTTGGGCCAGTGAATGCCGGGCTAAGGCGTCTGACAACTGGCTTACGCAGGACGTTCCTACGCTAGGAGATCAGATTAGTGCATTATATGATACTGAGTTCACTGATACGTCCCCGAATGGTCCCACACTCTCAAGAGAGGATTCGATGGTCCCATCACGAGTACAGTCATCCACGCTGGACGCAAACGGGCATTATGAAGTGCCTCTTCCTTGAAAGGATGAGCACCTCCCTTTTCCTAACGACTACAAAATGGTTCAGGAACGTTTGTCGTACTTGAAGAGGAGATTTAACCGTGACGAAGATAAGTTCTTGAAGTACGCGAGGGTGATACAACATCACAATGAACGTGGGTATGTTGAAGGGGTCCCCCAAGCTCATCCTGATTCAAGCTACCCACATCGGTGTTACTTGCCACACCACACTGTACTAAACTCTAAGAAACCAGGGAAGCTCAAAGTAGTCTTTGAGTGTGCGGCTAAATACCAGGGACAGTCTCTGAATGACAGCCTGTATCAAAACCCCGACTTGACTACAAATCTGGTGTTCGTACTGCTACGATTCCGCACAGAGAAAGTGGTAGTGCCAGTGAATATAGAAGAGATGTTTTTACAAGTACGCATCCCCGTTCGTGATCGGGGTATGTTCCGATTTCTGTGGTGGCCCGAGCACAAACTTGCAAGAGATCCAGTATAGTACCAAATGGCTTCCCATTCTTTCGGCGCTACCTCCTCCCCCTTCTGCGCCAATTATGCATTACGACGTACCTCTGAGGACTGTGAGTCGATATATGATAATTACATTCGCGAATCAGTTCGGACGAATTCTTATGATGATTGTTTAGTTTCGGTCCCCAACGCGGAGACAGCGAAACACTATATGAGAGGGGTTTGTGACATGTTGACTGGAGGAGGCTTCCGAATGCGAAACTGGGGTTCGAACGACCGTGAGGTGCTAGCATCAGTACCGACCTCAGAGCTCTCACCCTCCTTAGTGGGTATTGCAGCCAAATCCCTACCATCACAACGAACTCTCGGTCTCCAACGGGACGCTGAAACGGATGAATTTCGTTCGAGCCTTCAACTCCCGGACATGGCGGAGATTGGGTGAGGGATGCTATCCTGTGTCTATTCGCTACACGACCCTTTGAGCTTTGTCTCGCCGTGGCTACTGCCAGGCAAACGTTTTCTTCAGGAGCTGTGCAAGGGTGGCCTCGGATGGGACGAACCATTGCGTCTAGAAGATCGCAATGAGTGGCAAGCTTGGTTGGCAAGCTTAAAGGCTCTTGATGACCTCCGAGTCCCACGCTGCATGTTGTTTTCGCAGGTTATCGTTACAGAGCTATCCGAGCTGCATATATTTTGTGGTGAATCGGAAGGGGGTTATGGAGCAGTGGCGTATGTATGCTTCACCTCAAATGAAGGTACCAGGAATAGTGCACTACTGTTTAGCGAGGCTAGAGTTGCACCACCCAAGGCGGTGACTATCCTGCAACTCGAATTAGGCGCAGCAGTCCTGGCCATGAGGTTACATAGAGTCATCATTAGCAACTTGGGTCAGATGTTCCTATATTATTATTTCTGGACTGATTCCGTGATCACCCTCTATTACATACACAATGTGTCAAATCGGTTCTGCACGTTTGTGGCTAACCGCCTTTCTGTGATCCATCAGTCGTCGACACCCAAACAATGGAGACACGTGAGATCCGAAGAAAATCCGGCTGACTTAGCTTCGCGCAGTTTGAGGGGCGGCCCAATAAGAGACAAGTGGCTGAAAGGCCCTGAGTTCTTGAGTCGGCCTTGCAGGTCATGGCCTTCGAAACCCAACTCTCTCGTTAAGCCCAACGACACTGATCTAAAGAAGACGCCGGCTCAAGTTAACTTTGCCGTTCAAGCAAACGGGTAACTCGAAATCTGGTTTAAATTTCCTTGGTGTCATTGTCTATTCATATTTTTGCTATCTTGGTGCCCGGTGCATCAAAAAATTATACACGATCACTGCTATTCTTTGTCGAATAGCATAACTCATTGAGTATTGTATTATTCGTTTTCGATATTATCCGTATTAATTGTGTATTAGCTTTTTTGTCCTTGATAGTATCCGTATTATTTTCTAGCATCGTGTTTCCTTTCCATTAACAACTGTCATATTTACTCACAGACCATAACACAATGACACGCACAAGATCCAGCAGCATCGATGGATCAGAGGTATCGAGTGCTTGTGGTCGTTTCGGCTGCCGCATGACTGTTCAGAACGGTATGCAGTGCCAGACGTGCCTACACTGGTACCACTTTAAGTGTACTGGCCTCAGAGAGGACCAGTGCGCCTTGCTCACTTCTTCAAAGAGGCCATTTATCTGTATGAGCTGTCTCTTCCGAGATAGCTGCACCTCACTGGAGGCCACGTTAGATCCTCTACTCGCCACCCCGAACAAGCAGAAGTCAGGCGCGTGCAAGTGTGGCTATAAGGCGTCCCAAGATGTAAGTGCACAGATAGCCACCGTAGAAAAAGCCCTGAATGATACTCAGAGAACTTTATCTGACATGAAGTCAGAACTGAGCTCGTTGAATGAGTACATTGCCCTGGCCCTTCCAGGCGCTGCAGCTGCTCGCAAGGCAGTGGCTTTGTCCACGGCTCAAATTGAGGAAGTTGCGACGAGCTTGAAGGACAGAGCACTCCGGGAGAAGAGGCTTGTTTTGTGGGGACGATTTCCGACTACACTCTCTCCAGGGGAACAAGCCAGAGCGGTGCTAAACGCTTGTTTCTCTCCAGAGTCTACAAAAATGGTTTCCGCCAGCAGACTTCGCTCCAAAGCTACCAAGAAGTCACTGGGACTCCTTGTGACGTTACCCGCTAAGATTAGCGCGGAGGAAGTACTGGAAAAGATGGTTGATCTAAAGACAAAGCACGTAAACCTCAGGGGAGTCTCTCTAGATCGCTCACTGCAGGAGCGGCAGAAGCGCTCTCAGCTTGCCAGAACAAGGTTATGCATCAAGGCTGACCCCAAACTCCAGGCTAGCGTTAAGGTCCTTATCCCTGATGTCAAGGGGACACCGGTGTCCTCGGACGAACCACCCCAAGCACACACTTCAGAGGCCACTGCCCCCATCTCACTGGAAAGTCAAGCGCCTGTAGATATGCAGGGGGCCGGTAAAACAGATCCCAAAGGTGCTAAGGACCACCAATCTTCTAGACCCCCAATCATCTCACACAAAAAACGGCCGCAAAAAAAATATTTTATTCCTAAACTTTACAGCCCAGTGAGTCTGCTGGGATCCCCTCCTGCGCCAAAAATGGTCCAAAAAAGTGTCATTCCGATGGCTCCCCCCCGCGGCTACATTGGGGCCATTTCGTCCTATACTCTCTTCCCATCTACAACTTTATCCAAATTTTCGAGGGTGCAAAACCGCAAATCACCCTCCGAAAGCTCTGAAAGCAAGAGCGGTCCGAACGTCATTGACCTTGGGCCAAGAGAAGCGGACGAAGCGTCCAACAGGGACGCTCACTTATGCCCAGGCTGTGATGAAACGGCCACTACCCCCCAAGAGGGCTCACAGAACTACGCCGCCAGTTGCACAACCCCCCTCACTACTGAGGCTACTTTCCCAAGCTTTCCCTCGTGCACTTCTGTCTCTTTTTGCACCCAACCAAACGAAGAAGTAGCCTTAAAGTGCGTGTACACCAACTGTCTGAGCCTTCTGAACAAACTACCGGAAATCAGACAGCTGGTCCACGACACTAGCCCTCACATTCTTGCATTAACAGAGACCTGGCTTTCCGCGGATATCAGTGATAATGAACTGCATGTCCCTGGTTACTCTTTATACCGGACGGACTCCTCCCGTGGACGCATGGGAGGCTGCGCCGTTTTCCTAAGCCAGAAGCTCCCAGTGCCAGCTGTCGTAGGGGAATTTACCTTCCCAGAGAAATGCGACACGCTCTGGATTAAACTCCAACTTCGCAAACGTGACACGCTTCTTACCGGTGTTGTGTACCGCTCGCCGTCATGCAGTGCATCCGACGACGAAGCCATCCTTGCTACCTTAGACAGACTCACGTCTGCCCAGCGTTTCTCCCATCTTCTTATTATGGGTGACTTCAACGCACCCAAACTCAACTCTATGGCGGCTTCTCATGAGGACTGTGGCTGCGGGTTCTCGAAGTCCTTGGCAATGTTGATCCATGAGAAAGCCTGGACACAGCATGTCGATCTACCTACAAGGCACCGTCCAGGACAGACACCCTCCTTGCTCGATCTGGTCATTACGAACGAGGCTCACCTGGTAGATAGGGTGGTCATCAAACCGCCGCTAGGGCATAGTGACCATATGCTACTAAACTTTGACTTTATCTGTTACTGGCTCCAAAACGCTGTAACAAAGACTTCATTCCGAAACTTCCAAAACGCAGACTTTAACGCACTAAGGACGTTCTTAAGCACACTCAGCCTCACATCCGACTCAGTGAACTTGAACTACCTTTCCTTTAAAGCTGCCATTCACGAAGCCGATGAGGCATTTGTTCCTCGAAAACTATTGAAGTTCTCCTCTCGTGCACCGCTTCCGCGGAACATACGCCGCCTTCTTGAATTACGTTCTCGTCTATTCTCTAAACAGAAGCTAACGGATAGGCCAGAGGATCTAGAGGCCTTTCGCTCTGTACGAAACAGGTGCAAGCGGGAAATCCGGCAACACACCCAACACGTACAGTCGAAAATCCTACAAATAGCTCACGAGAATAAGAATTTTCTTTTCAAGTATATACGACGCCAGAGAAAAACTAAGCCCTCAGCGCTTTCTCTGCGGCTTCCCGACGGGGAAACCTCCTCCAACCCCCAAGTGGTTGCCGAGATGTTCAGGGAATACTACTCATCAGTCTACAATGTGGATCTGCCAAACTGGCATCCAATTCTCCCGCAGAGGCACTTCCAACAACCCATCCTGACAGCTGACTTTTCTGTGTCTGACGTTCAGGACCTCTTGCTTAAGATCAATCCTTATAGTGCCATGGGACCAGACAAGATCCATCCCCGGATCCTCAAAGAAGCGGCCGTCAGTTTGGCGATGCCTCTCTTCGATCTGTTTAAACAGACACTTCGGACAGGCACTCTTCCGGAGGCATGGAAAGAGGCCAATGTCTCACCTATATTTAAAACAGGCGATCGTCATTCTCCTGCTAGTTATCGACCGATCAGCCTTACCAGCATCCCATGCAAGATAATGGAGCGACTGTTAAAACGCACTATCTTTAAGCATTTCTTCTCAAATAACCTCTTCTCTTCGACCCAGCATGGCTTTCTTCCTGAGCGGTCATGCATAACTAATATGTTAATCTTCATGGATAGCCTAACAGAGGCCAAAGACAATGGTCATATCTCGGACGCTATCTTCTTCGACTTTGCCAAAGCCTTCGACCGTGTCCCACACGGTCCTCTGCTGCACAAACTAGAAGCCTATGGGATTCAAGGAGAAGTTCTCCGCTGGATAACCTCCTTTCTTGGTAACAGGACTTTCAGAGTAAAAACCGGTTCAGGCCTTTCGTCCCCATCCCCAGTCTCTGTGGGGGTCCCTCAAGGATCGGTACTTGGTCCATTGTTGTTTCTTATTTACATCAATGATCTCCCCGATTTGATCTCTAGCAACGCTCTCCTTTATGCCGACGACTTAAAAATCTGGAACGCCTGTGACCCCAGTGCATTGCAGATTGACCTTGATCGTATTAAGTGCTGGTCAGAGGATTGGAGTCTCCCTCTAAACGACAGTAAGTGTGCGCACATGTCACTCGGAGGAGACTCTGGGAACCTATTCGTGATACATGGTGCACAAAGTGTAGTAGGTATCACGAAAGTAGACCTCAAAAAAGACCTAGGGATCTGGCTATCGTCTGGGTTGTCCTTCTCTTATCATCACCAGCTGGCCGCAAAAAGGGGTCTCATGACTCTCGGGATGATCAAACGAACCTTCCCCCGGATTGACAAGCGCGCCTTTCACACGCTTTACAGAGTCTACATAAGACCATTGCTCGAGTATGCCAATCAAGTCGTCTACACCGGTTTGAAGAAGGACATACTCGCCATTGAACGTGTCCAGCGAGTGGCCACCAAAATGGTCACTGGCTTGCGGCATCTATCCTACGAGTCTCGCCTTGAAATTCTCGATCTTTATCCACTTGAGTTTCGTAGACTCCGCGGCGACTTAATTCTTACACATTTTCTCTTTAGCACAGGACTTGTGCAACAATTCTTTACCCTAGTAAGTGATAACAGTCGAAGAGGCCACGACAAGAAGCTCTATAAGCTTCGACCTCGGACCTTCCTAAGACAACAGTTCTTCTCTTATAGGGTTATCAACTACTGGAACGACCTACCACTAGAGATTGTTAGCTGCTCTTCTAAAGACCGTCTCAAAGTGTTATTGGATTCCCACCTACTTAATAAACCGTTAAATTAATAATTTATCCTGTTTTGCTAGATTATTATTTTACTCTGTTCTTGGTACTTTCTGTAACCCCCAAGAGCGGTGCTACACCCCGTTTTCAATGACTGCCTTTCAGGTCAACAGAAAACCGCCGGACATCGAAACGAACAAACTGACTGGATCCGGGTAGATTGGGCCCCCAGCCTCGAACCCCTGTACAAATCGCTGAAATCGCTGAAACGGTCTGCATAACCTTATTATTTCATATTCAAGTTGGACTCGATTGCTCAAAGCCGTGGTCTGGCCCACCCGGTTCAGGTGCTACAGTACTGAACTCCATGGCGGGCGCTCGGAATTGACTTTGAAAACTGGCCCCCTTAGTTTAAAAGAGATCAAAGCGGCAGAAGTAGATTTGATTGGATCAGTACAAACATAGTGCCTCCCCGAGGAATTAGCCCTGCTGTCCAGGCTGTCTGGATCTGATATCCTCCCAGTTCTCTCCCAATGGAGGTCCTTGAAGAAATCGTTTCCCGTCATGATTGAAGGAGACATACGGGTAGGAGGTAGATTGTTGCTATCAGCTTACAGTTTAGAGACAATGCAACCCATAATTTTGCCTAAGCGCCATCACATCGTTGACCTTATTATAAGATATCATCGTGAGGTCGAAGGTCATTCCGGAAGGTCTCATGTGTTGCGTTCGTTAAGAGGCACTACTGGATCATACAGGGTGGCACGGCGGTTGAGCGAGTCATTGGATCTCGCCTAGGCTGCCGTCGTCGTTGTGTTTCAGTCGGTAAGCAGCTAATGGCCCCTCTACCATCTCTTATGGTAACCCCAGCGTGGCATCCGTTCACGAACGTTGGGTTGGATTATTTTGGACCCTTTTGTGCGAAGAGGGGCAGGACTTCCGAAAAAAGGTATGGATGTATATTCACGTGCCTACAGTCTCGAGCATTGCATATCAAAGTGGCTCACACGTTGAATACCGACTCGTTTATTATGGCCCCGTCACGATTCATCGGACGTAGAGGTAGACCTTAGGCAATTTTTTCTGATAACGGTACCAATTTGGTAGCCACTGACAAGGAGCTTAGAGGCTGGGTCCGCAACTTAGGTAGCGGGTCTGTCGATGACAAACTCTTACAAAAGAGAATTTAGTGGCACTTCAACCCACCGTATGCTAGTCATCGGGGTGGAGTATGGGAGCGATTGATTCGATCTGTCAGATATATTTTGTGCGCAATCTGCCGAGAGCAACGAACCGATGACGAAACCCTTCTAACTTCATTGGCTGAAGTAGGGTGTATTTCAAACAACAGACCATTGATTCCTGTTGCCGCAGATCGTCCTGACAACATCACTCTAACCCCGAATGACTTACTTCCCTTGAGGAGCAGTACAGGGTTGGCCGGTAGGTTGGCTGGTAGACAGGTACACTAGGTGTTGGAGACAAGCGAATAACATGGTAATTACCTGTTGGAAAAGGTGGCCTCGAGACTATGTGTCATCGCTGCAAATGCGCCGGAGGTGGTTGAAAAGGCAACGTAATTTCCGGGTCGGTGACGATGTTCTTGTTGTGTCCGATGGACTGGCTAGGAACCAGTGGCCCCTGGGACTAGTTGCGGAATGTGAAGTAGACGCGGACGAACTAGTCCGTACTGTAGATGTTTGCACGTAGACCGGCCTAATGAGGAGAGATGGGAGGCGCCTCTGTTTGTCAGAGGAGTATGAATGTTAGACACTATGATTCGTCAGGTCTACAACGTATGTCTTGTGGATAGTTATATTAAGTATAGACGGATAGGAAGCCAGAATTGCACAGCACTACCAGCGGTCTGTCAGATGTAGACGGATTTTGGTGGACGCTGTAAATTTGTTGATCCACGAACTGAGAAAATTCGTTCCCATTGTTTGCATTCCCCATTTTCCCCACTAACCTGACACTTGTTCCCACTACCTCACTCACCACATTTTGTTTTATTGAACTAATGTGTCTTTAAATGTCCGCGGCACGAGTGGCCATTCTTGTCCTGGTCTGCTGGCGTGTCGGCTCACCTTTGACCTTGTTGGTCCTGTTGAGAAGCTATCGATTTTGCTGGACGAAACTATCGTCGCGAACGATTGAGGTTTGCCTTTTGTAATTATTGATGCATTTCGTTAATAGTACGGTAGAAATTGTCGGATCCAATCTTGTTCCGTTGTTTATGGGATAAGCGTAACTCAACGACCAGACGTGATTCGTTACACTTGGCAACGGAAGATTTTCCGCATCGTAGGTCGCTGTTTGCTTTGGGCAATATTTATTCGGGGCGTGAAAGTAAACCGATGATCTAATGCACGTTGACCCGTTCGAATACAACAGTGCCATGCATGCATGCGTCCGGATTTGCATAGGGCCAACAGTGGGCGCGCTACTACGTGATGGTGGACATTGAGGAGTATGGACGTTTACCCTCAGCTCGTAAGCTTAGAAGTTCTCGCGTGTTTTCTCACGAACAAGATCAAGCGTAGCGATCGAGGTAACAATCACGTAGCTGGACAATCTGGCTGATGCCTTTCTTCTGTTTTATCGTTGCCACGAGATTTCATCTCATACCGGAGTCTATAAGCCTATGGCAGAAGCGTCGGAGGCTCCGGGCTTGTCAGCTCAAGAACCTGGACTTTCCGGCTCTTGACCGTCGTTTACCCCATGAGCTGAATTAAATTGAGAAGCACTAAGGCGCTTCTAGGCTTGCTCATATTTGCCCCGACAAAGAGGGAGTTCAAAAGGGAGTGCAAAACGAAGGTCCACAAACATTTCTCCGCAAAAATCTACTGGTGAAATAAATCGTCTCAACGGTGGGTAGTATTCGGCATGTGTCGAACAACCGTACACTTCTCGGTGTTGGGTTCGCGACTTCACCGGTTTTCGCCGGTGGGACAAGAAAATCAAGGCTTGTTTCTCCGATGTTTTCTTCTGCTCATGACCTGGTGTCGGGTGCACCAACAGCCTCACTAGATAAATAAGTTGAAACTCAACCATTTGACTTCCAACTTTAAGCTCATTTCTGGTTTAAAATAAGATGGAAACCTGTTTTGTGTCTCGCCGTGGACAAGTTCCGGTCCGAGAGGTGGTGCGATCTTTCAACCACAGTGGTTTACGTGAATTGACCCAAACAGCAAATCTGAGTCGGCATTTACAACTTCCCCGTCCTTCAACGTTCTTCAACGTCCAAACCGTCTTTTGTAGTTCGCCAGATTAGCAGGTCCCCCATGACAGTAATGTAGGCTAGGCAGTGTAGGTGGGAAATACAGGCAAGCTTGCTGCAAGCATCGAATCTGTTTAACACTCTAGGCGACACTGACTTTTCACGTTCATCATTGGTCAGAATGGAAAAGCATAGCTGGTCATACCTTCTAGGGAAGCCTAAGAGATAGGACGGTACCGAGACTGGGGTGAAGGGGGAGCCTAACGGTAAACGAACGACCAGTCAATTAGAAATGCGGATGTTCCGAATGAGAAGAAGAAAAGTGTGTAGGAATGGGGCGTTGTCGTGCGTTAGGTTTATCTACATCAAATGTAAGAGAATGGACGCTGGACGCTCAGCAACTCTGTGTTCAGACGGGTGCATTGCTGGCGAACTTACCACCCCATAGGTGGCCTACTCCATGTGTTTACCGATCTCTGAAAGCAAACCCCCTCAGTTCAACCTGGTAGCGAGGCCCCCTGGTCGGTCTGTCACCGACTCCCACGTCCTTATTCTTCCTCCGCTCCGCTGTGTGACTCACGGCATTTGGTGGTGTTTTGGCCGCCAGCATACACATTTCGGTCATAATTCTGAGGCTCCCGCACCTCAGACAGGACAGTTCAAGCCCCTTCAGTCTACCCTAGTGTTGCACATCCTCAAGCCCCAGAAACTGATGTGCTATCAGCGTCAGCACCTTTGCCGTCAGTTCTGTGTTCCTTCAAAATGTTTCATTCGGGTTAGTAGGCAATACTTAGAATGATACAAAGCAGACGTGTTACAAAAAGGAATCCACATCTCCTACTTCTTGCTCGTTCCTTAAGCGTAAATAGTATAGGAAAGCACAACGCGTAACTTTGGTCTGTCATTCGCCAAGATCCCCCCAGTGGCGTTAAGCCGCTAGGTACCTTCAATCCAACCCTCTACGAAAGCCGGTATTTCGTCGCGTTCGCGAAATGCCTCAGTGATGTGACCACTCCCCAATCCTGCTTAGGTCTGACTGAGGCTGACTTTCCTCCGCTGGTGAGTCCGGGAACTTAAGATCGTCCGCAAACAGGAAGCAACCCCGGCGTGTCCTGACTATCAGGTCAATAACGCGAGTGTGTAATAGAAGAGAAGCGCACATAGTGCCTTGAGGCCTACTGCCTAATGAGTATTCAACTACGAGCAAGGCTTCGCGTAAACGCATCCACTTGGTTCTACCAGCAAGAAACTCCTCTAAACGTACGCACAATTGTAATACGATTAAGTACGCCCTCATTTTTGATAACAACAAGCGGCGATTGACAGAATTTGGGGTGTTTTTAAAATATAAGCGGCTGCTGGAAGTTCCAATGACCTCAACCGAAACTGACAAGCTTCTGTTGAGTCAACCGAAACCTTATGCTGAACTCATCACCACACCTCTAATGCGTCTGTCAATACGAGCTCCTTGATTGTCTTGTTGAATCCGTCATGTTTTGAATCATGTTAAGTAAATCTAAGGCGCGTCGTGTCTACTATGTAACGTGTTCTGACACTGAGAGGTACTAGATCTACATTTAAAAACAAATATGGAACAGGGAAACAAGTATATTCACATCGTCAAGGTCCAAACAGTGGTTGACAAGGACCACAGGACAGGGAGCTTAAGATGGACGCCCTGGCAAAAACACTTCCAACACTGAAAGTTTGGAAACATACCCTACCTCGACAATGCCTCGCGAGCTAGGGAATACGTTGCCCTACGACCAGGACGTTTGAGAAGCATGATTTGTACAGGTTCTTTCAGTAAACCAAGTACTAGTCAAGACCAGCCATCATACCAACGCATTCGTCTCCCGTGTCGCGCAAGCTTATGCACCATCAGTCAATGATCCGCAGCGGGCGTACCCACTTTCACCGTGCTATTCAGGTTTGTGATAAGTTTCAACATTTTGTTATCCGCATGTTCGGAATATCGCCATTCACGCACCACGCGTGTTTCTATTAGTGCTATTTACTTTCTGATCGCAAATAACACTTGTGCCAATAAGCTTATGTCTACTACGTCTCCTGGGCCTAAAACGCTGGTACTTTTCTCTGAACAGCACAACGGTTTTGACAAGCAAAGCCCTCATCTTGGAAATCTGTGTTGGTTGGTACTCACCAGTCGCAGATGTAGCTCACCAGAATTAGTTCACACGGTTTGCAAGTTAAGCTAGTCTGGCTGAAAATTAGGAGCCTACCAATTTCACAACAGTCAACTTCCTCGTTCATTGTTGCAGCCGTTTTTCAGTAATTTGGGGCAACCCCCTTCCTTAGAGTACCACCAAATAGTCCAGCAAAAGGAGATATAACCATTATGAGTATTGCTTCTGCGTGGAGAGCGAGTATTTCTAAAAACTCTCACAGTCCCGTCATCTTCAGCTAAGACCTTTTGACAACTCGTTCAACGTCCACAGGTAAACATAATCATAAACTGCACTGATTTTAACGTAGTAGTTTCACCTTGGCGTCCACCAGCCCGCACGGAAGCCATCACTGTTGCGTTCAGTCCACACTTATAGAAGTCGCGCTCTCGATGGTCACGACTCATACGTGAACGCAACCGACTCCTCCCTAAGCCATAGAGAGTTGTGTCTCGAGATGGAAGTGCGCTGAAAACCGCCATTATGATATTGTTTACGTTTTTGTGAATCATTTAAGCGCATATTTCTGGATAAAGATTTAAAGTTTATTGAGCGTGCTAACTGCGCTTTGATGAGAAAAATCGGCCGTATTTTACATTGATATTGTTACGGCTTTGGTTGTGAATAATCCACAACCTTTTGGTGAAGGCCTAATGTTGGTCTTGTTAACCGATCTAGCGTTTAGAGAATGCTCCCACTGAAAATCTGGTGAAGAAATGCGTCTTTTCATCATTCATAGAAAAAGCGCTTCGTTGGCTGGTGTCCGCTTGAAGTATTGTCGGGGACACAGATTGAGTGTATATTTCAGGTAGGCTACTAACTCACAACCGTGGTTCTATGCAAATTACGACGTAATCGCAATGTAGTGGAGAAATAAGATTCCATATCTCTCAAACAGCATAAAATGAGGAGCTCTCGAAAGGTAGAGATGTGTATTCTTCAAGGAAAGTTCCGATGAAATCATTTTCGAAGCACAAGACCAACTGCGGAGACCAACACGAGTCTTTTATTAAAAACATGCAAATATTTTCCCAACCAAAGTGGTAAAATTAGAAACACTGAGATGACCGACTGGCCCCATCGAAACACAGCCACTTCATCCAATGAACTCCCGATACTGAAATACTGAAACATGCATTCTGATGATTCACGAAAAATTTAGCAATATCCTTACGCGCCATAATGGACGCTTCCAACTCATTTGAGCCTCGAACCACCATCCCGGTAAACCGCACGATTGCCACATCACGCTCTTCGGTGACCTATACATCTCCCGGACGAAGGCCTATATACTTCAGCAATGATCCTCGATTGTCTTTTTAGACAGCGCCGTTGCCCTTCAGGGTTCCTTCTTCTAGCACACCCCACGTGCATGTTTTACTAGGTTGTTGTCGGTATTCTTTTACGCGTGTGTGTTCGTCCTCTCGCTCCCTCACACAGTCCGTGACACGTCAAGCCGCCCAGCCTAAACAACGACCGCTGTCTCAACCTGCATCTATGTCCATATATTCCCCGGCCTGAAAACTCTCTTCCACATCCTAACGCAAATATGCGTGCGCAATCACGCACGCAAAAAACGCCACAATCAAAATTATACGCTGAAACACTCACGCACTGCTGATGTCACCTCGCTTGGTGATGAAACGTTTGCAACCTAAATGCCAAGCTCGGCGAACATATAAATACCAAAACCTTTTCTCTGTTATGCGAAGTACTGAAACTGGATGATCACACAGTTACCGATGTCATCCAATGGTACCCACTCCTGTTTTCTAATCACTACGTTTTTGAGCCTTCCAGTAGGTAGCGATATTGTGTCCCAGTGAACTGTAGGCTCTTATGTACTTACGTGTTAACTAATCCGTTTTTGAGATGCAGGACAGCCTACAACCTGGGTAGTCCTTCAGCTTTCAAGTCATTTCATCTTGTGTACCTAATAATGTCTCATAACTGGAATACCTCTAACCGAACGCCGCCCATACTCTTTTACATTCATTGCAGTCGACTGAGCCTTTCGGCTGGTCTTTTTTATATGGAAGCGCTAGACTGGAGTTTCTCTCTTATTGGAGCTAATCGGTAGTTCAACCCTTACCCGGAAAGCCATTTATACTTCAATCACCGCGTTCATAGAATTATAGTGTTAATCATAACGCCAGAAACTCCGTAATAGGCGTGGTTGGTCAGTCATGTCTAAATGCTCACCGGCAACTTTGTGTGAATAGTGTTTAGATTACCTGATCGGACAAGCCAGGTTTCATGGAATCCTTGAACATCTGTCGCATTTTCAGCTTCAATCAACTCGTCTACCATGTCCTAAAAACCGCAGAGTGAAACAGTTTCCGACGCTTTCTTCTTCTCTGTGAATCCATCAGCTCTAAGAACCAAGGGACCTTAGCACTCTTTCGGTTTGACTGCCTTACACCTGTCTTGCACCATCTTCGCTGTTTCTATACTCCTCCGGAGAATTTCGATAAGGCTTCCACCATCACCTTCTACGTGAACAAGGTCCATTGCGTTACCAGTGGACTACGGTTATCCACTCTGTGGTTTCTCTCAACCTGTGGTTTTGATACTCATTGATGGGCGTTTGATGCATAGCATTTTGCATTGCTCAAAAGCTTACCTCTAGTATGCAGTGACCGGTTGCAATATACCGCGCACTTTCCGTTGGTTGGCGTACGACCCACAAAATACCATAGAATCTTAGCCCTCACTGTACATATTCCCGGTAAATGTCCTCGTGTGTTACCACCCTTGCGAAGGATCTTCAAGAAGAACAACCCGACGATTTATGGGCGGATTCCGCTTCCTCGTTCAGTGCTTGCCTCTTAACTAGACCTATGAAATCCCCCGGTAGACCTTGATTTGCACACTTTGAAATACTGGGTGCCGCGAATCTGTTACATGATGACGATTTGTGTGCTGATTTACCTCTGCTCGTCGGCCGACGAGTGCTTGCCGAGTTTAATGTCTTATTTTTGCTTTCTCTTTCCTATCTCATCGAAAGCCGCTACGTACAGTTTATCTCTATTGGAACGACTGTCGTATTTTCACCTCGCTGAGATGTAATGTGCCCCTAGGATACCGATCTCAGTGCTTGCCTGTCCTTTGTAAAAGCTGGCAAAATATGCAGGATCGTTGTTGATGGTACCCAGTTTGTTTTGCGGGTCCTGTGGTCGGCCGCAAAACACCTTTCTCCGGCCACTCCAGTGGCGGTTCTAACATTCTATGTAGTCTTTTGTTGCAGCCCATTTGAAGAGCACCGACCGCAACGCCAATAAAAACCATTCAACGCTTGTGAATTAGGCAGCCCTGTAAATGTTATTATTACTGTGAAACATGAGCAACAGTCTCAAAGAAATCCATTCACTTGATTCTTACGAGATCCAACAAGGCCCTACTTGGCACACACTCCGGCATCAGATGTCCAGCTTTAACTCCTATCTCTTAATTTCGGTGTTGCCTTCGATTTGCGCGCCATCTAATGCATATGACGTACGGTAGATCAATACTCTATGGGCCTGCGGATTAACATGTCATCATCCACACCCAAAAACGCAACGTCCCTTGCCTTCAAAATGCCCATGTGCCGTTTTATTAGAGTCAGTTCAGACCGCCTTCGATCCCTGTCTCCCACAAACCAAAACACTTAGCCGATCTATGCAGTAATGCAGTTGGTTATTTTCCCCTGCTTCTACGGTGGCATCCGTTAGTTTCTTTGAATGGTGAGATTATGCAGATTCTTATGTCCACACGCGACAGCTATAACAAAGCAAGTCAACCACACAGCAAAATCGTTCTCCCGTGTTTGTTGTGCTGCTGGCACATTAACCGATTGCATTCATACATTGAATTTTATTTGGACCATACAATTTAATCCTACAACGTCGAAATAACATCTTGGCTACCTTGATATCTGACTCAAGATGACTCGCTGAAACGCAGTGTGCATGATAATAAAGGTGGAAAAAACAAACTAGGCACTGGACGATAAGTCGTGCAACATTGTTAAGCCAAAAAGACTACTCGAAATATGTGCCGATTTTCAGAATTTTACGACTATTTAACACCCACTTACGGCACAAACAGGTCAGTAATTTGCTACGGAACATACTGTAAAATCAGGTGCATCGCACCCATGGAGAATAATTCTTCGGTTCGTAGAGGTTTGCGCGGGTGCGGTAAATGGAGATGGTAATCGGTGGGCTGCTTCACACACCGTACATGTCCAGTCGTCTGTCAGTACTTGTCTTTCAAAGAGTCCTTCGGGTTAGCGGATTCTCCAGTTCTTTGCTAAAACTACAGACGTTAGGCAATTTTGACAAGGACGACGCAATTTCCATTAAGTTTCCTGCTGCCGTACTAACTGAAGGTTTTTCAATTAGTATGCTACAATTATTTTGCCTCATATTGGCGACTCACCTTCTTCAGGTCCAGTCACCGAATTGACCTCCATGAACATCGACATAACAACCAGGAATTGGAGAAAAATTGGAAAGTTAAAATCGTCTGTTCGACGTATGCTCTCAGTCACATATCGATTAGCGCACCTCACTCGTTTCGCTGTTTAATGCATGAGCAGATGGATAGAGACCTGATTTACCTGGGCCATCCGGTCCGCTTCAGTCGGTATCGGGCTAGCGTCTTCTGGCGCGAAAATCATTATCGAGAAAAGAGTGCAACAAGCAGGATGTGCAAAATAACAATGCCAGTCAAAGCATGTTTTAAGTAGATGGAACTCAATGAACGCTTTAAAACGATTCCTAGAATCATAGCTAGCGAATTCTGAAGGAATGCCGTCCCAATGATAAATAACACTACAAGGAAGATTTTTCCGTTAAGAAAGGTCTAGGGACGGACCATTTAAGACTGCCCGGTACATCTTCGCCAGCCATTATCATCCATAGCCACGAGAAACTGCTCTACAGGGTTTGCGCCGGACAATAAAGGTGAGAAAGAGATAACTGTGAAGTTGTCGAAATTTAAGTGGATACAGATGAAAAATTCTAAGTTTAGACTTGCACACGACATTTTTCAAGCCTGTGGCTGGTCCGGTAGCTGCAAGCTGGCCACAGACGGAGGCGTGTACATTATTCTTTCAGCCGATATACAAGACTTGATTAGCTTACTCAATTAACGGCAACATGGTGTTTAAAACGCATTCTTTGCCAGCCGCCAGTGTAGCAGGCCTCATTTTTATCGATATATCGCGCGCGAAATAATAGTATAGCAGCAAGATATAAGGCTATTTATTCACAACGATTAATGTGATATCTGCTGTGTCGAGCGCACTACAACTTTCGAATGTACTACCAGAGCCCGCACCGAGTGACGGAAACAGTTTGCAGTACACTGGGGTCACTGGTGTTACGGCGTTCATATCCAGTTCGAAAAGACTTACCTGCTAGCAATATTCGGGAAGACGTCAACACAAAAAGTAACGGAGCACTCGGCGCTGAAGTCTATCGTGGCAATAATCTGACCAAAACGATATTTCATCGGGGCACTGACAAGCTTTGTTCACGTCTACCGCTGTCCTAACAACGATAAGAATGTGAGGAATCTGTTTTCGCAATCCGAACACACTGAGGACCAAACTCTGCGGAATGCATTGAATTCGCTGGTAACAGGCGGATGTAGAAACGCCTTAACTCTGAAACTTTTGCTTCCTCTACAATAGCAGCATTATGGCCAGACGTGTTATATGGGGGTGTGATAAATAACTCCTGCTATAAGAATGTCTTGGTCAGCCTCCTTCCGCTGAATATAAAATGTCACCTTTATCGAATGACCAATTTTCTTACAGCGGCAGAAGGCATCTGTTGGGTAAAGCACTTTTCCCCAAAAACTCGCTATATTTCCCAAGGAAAATAGATGCTTCTATTTTGATAACTCGAATGCCCACCATCATTCTGGAAGATTCGAGTTCACTCGCTCGCTTCTGATTGGTCCGTTCAGTGTCCTAAGACCAAGGCCACCGAAAACCTATAAATACAGCCTTTTTGAGCCACTGTTTTGACGTCGGGCTGAGCAGCAAATAAAGCTCGTTTGAAGGCCGTCTTTTTCCTTTCTTGTTGGGGGTTTTAAGTTGCGAGTGTTTGGCCCGAGTACTTGCTTTCCGATTATTCGTGTCATTCGCGATACCGTTGCGTTTCGTTCGTGATTAAGGTACTGCTCGCTGTCTTCCTGTCCGTTCTTGCCTTTCTCTCTCAAGGGGTTGTAACAGCATCCTGACAGTCTGCTACGAAGGGCTGCATCGCAGCTGGGTAAGTAGAGTAATTAAAGACATCCAAATCGGTGCTGTTAATGCCACCAGGGAACCAGATCTCCGTAGAAAAAAACAGAACACTGACTATGTCAGGCTCCGTCTGATTCCTCACAACTTAATGAATAAACCTAGACAATTCTGGCACATGGATCTTAACGTCATTCCTTCGTTCATTTCAGCGGGGGGAAAAGAACAGCGCATGAACCATATGGGAAGATACGACTTGAAAATTAGGATGGGACGGTTGACGACTGCGGAGTTGGGTCCGGTTCGTTCCGCCGAAGTTCCCTGAGGTCTTTTGTTCGCGTTCGTTAGGACGCTACCACTACTTGAGCTTAGGTCAGCGTAATTACTCGGTGCTTGAACGGCTAATCTGACGACGCAGCATGTGTCCTCTAAGTCTGTTTCAGGTTTCTCATCCTTAGAAAGTGACTGCAGCGAACTTTTTATTCGTTTCACCCCTTGGGGACTGAAATTCAAAGGCTACGTAAGTGGAATTACGAGATAACCAATAGGGATGCTCATGACGAGCGGCACAACGAGAACGGCGAGCGGCTTCTAGAAAATCTGTCTGCGGTTAACGAACCGATGAAGTCCGGAGCAAAGGATGCGCTTAATTTTGACGTGGCTTGGTAGTTCACGGGCAATGCATTAGAGCTCTACCCTCAGCACGCCATCCCTCACGGATACCATAGTCTCTAATGATGGCTACAACCTCCTCTATCTGTGCTGTAGACAGAGTCGTTGCTTCCTCTTCAAAGTATGTTGGAGAACGGCGAGCGCTATGTACTGACTTGGAAAGATCACTTCTCCCTGCACACCTGGTACTGCGCACTGAATGTCACTTGAGGCCATTCTTCTGAAGGATATCAGTGCAGATTCTGTAACCATGTGGGTTCTGCAGCGGCATTGGAAATTTTCAAATTAAGAGCATAAAAGAGTGCTGTTGTGTAGGTCACGCAGACCAGCGTACTCTGCGTGCCCGTAAGTGAACAGTTCTTACAGAGGACGAAACATTCGAATTGGTCAGCAGGACATGCCGTTCCTCTCTGAGACCAGTATACTCAAGATGACGCCACTGAAGACGAATGTGGCGCTGCATGACGCTATGATCTACCACACGGCATTCGAAACAACCACATAAAAGTAAGATTTACGCTCCGCTATCAGTGTTAGATCTGGCGCCAGTAATGGCAACAGCAATGCGGAAAACATAACAGAAAGAACACCTTCAAGCATTAGCGGGAAGGACTGAAGTGCTAACCAGAAATAAATACTGATAGGTAAGTTCGAAAACCGGTTGTCGGGGCAACATTAGTGCAGTGAAATAGATTCACGGCACAGAAGGTTGAAGCAAATTCGGAGTTGCCCTGGCAGGAAGACTATGATCCCCAAAGAAACGGCGGTTAATCTCGCAGAACAATATTTAGTTAGCAAATTCGAAAAGCAACCATGAATACGTCAAGTTTTAGAACGCAACTTGCGCCCCTTGCATGCTACTGATTAGGCAGATTCACAAACACCCCATGCGAGGATACTTCTAGTCAAAAAAGGGTCAGGCGTTTTATCTTCTTCCCCGATTCCCGCAGGGTTTCATATATATGAGGGCTCGGCCTTCCCGTGTTTCCTACTTACCTCGATAGCCTTCCGGAAAATACTTGGAGCATCGCTGTTCTCTACGTCGAAACCCAAAGAATCTAGAATGCTAAGGATCCCATTGCACTACGGATGGACCCTCAGGCTACTAAAAGTTGGTGAGACGATTGAATGCTTCCATGAATAGAATTAACTGTGCACACGCCTCTGGGCGGTGACTGTAGTGCTGGTTTCAAGAGTCATAGTGCGCCGACCATAATGTACATCGCAAAAGTCTATCTGGAAGGAACACGCTCACTTTCTATCATGTTAACAATGCAACTACCAAGCTGACCACTGAGTTGTGGTGCGAGTTATTCATCGCGATTTGAGTGATTTGATCCATAACCTCTCGGACTTTGATGGATCTGAGGTGACTATGCTTGCACACGTTTTCCTCAGCACAGCACCTGTCGGGGTGATCTTTCACTTGATGGCTGATAGTTGTAGACGTGTTATGGCGGCAGGCCTCACAAACTAGATTCTCAAGGCTTCCTCAGGCGGCAATTTTTCTTTTCAGCTTTATAAATCACAGAAACGACTTATCTTCTGAGGTCGTTTGTTGCATCCTGAGGGATGGTTTGTAAAATCTGGTGGCTCCGTAGTTAATTAAAACTCTGTAAGATTGGTAGCCCCAACCTTTCCGCGGCACTCGATGTAACGGCCAAGAGTAAGAAGAGAACATGTATTTAGTTCTTGCGTTTCAGGGGAGTTGACACACATTGAATGTTGTAACAGAAAACTTTTGGCGAGTAGCATTCGTATGGCTTCTGTAAGGATCGCAGCCGCAACCAAGTTTTCATGTTTGTCTGTTGTGTACGCCCAACTCTCCGAATGTCTGATATAGAAGTCCTGATGCGAACTCATTACCACTTCCTTCAGTCATGCGACTAGTTGCACGCAGCGACTGCTTGCCCTCGTCCTAGAGACTAACATGCTATTCCATTCTTCAAGGCCGCTTCACATGTACACTCACGAGCTTTTTTGACGCACTCGAAGGCTCTACGCACCTTCAGCTGTGCACGCTTTTGGGTGCCGCGGAGTGAGCTGCGGCCAACCTCGCGTTATATTTCTTTTCTTTCTTTTTTGCTGTTTTTGGCCTAAGGTTAGTCTAGGGCTAATCACTCAATATTCTCAGGCATTTTCGAAAATATGCGACTTGTTTGCAAACCCTTGTTTGTTCATCTTTTCCTGTCGGGACTGTTTCCATTTTTTCTAGGAAAAAAGGATTTCTCAAACTGTTGGCGGACGCGGGCAAAGCGCACGCCCCCTTTTTACTGCAAGCTGACTGGATGCGGGTGATCCAGTCTGGTAGTCTAGAAAGTGTTTCATTCATTTAATTCGATTATATCACTGAAAATCAATAGTCACAACATCTTCGCTTTTTAACGCCAACGCAGAATTTTGAGGAGACACTACAGAACTGGAAACTACAACCAGGATCACCTTTTGTAGTTTCTAGCTATAATATTTAATTTCATTTTTTCCCGCTGATCGCTCCTATTCCTCGCTTGTGAATAGCGATCGAAGGACATGCAACTGAGGGTTGTCTGGGAAAACCATGTGGTGGAAAAAGAATAACGGTTACAGCCGAATTGTGTTAACTTTGTCCCGCCGGTTACGGGAGTGCCGACACAGCTTGAGGATGTGTGCTCTTTCTGAGAGGGCGTTCGATGGGCCTCAATCTTTTCCGCTGTCAAGAATGTACTTCTGAACTACATGGCTAAGTTAGTAAAAATCTTAATAACGGTAAGTACGTTAATGGTTCAAGTCTTGAACTGCCTTAATCAAACCGAAGTTCTGTTGAACATGGTTTTATATAAGCTAATTGTAGAACTTGCTGAGTGTTTGCTGCGCGTCTTTTGAATTCTCCCACCACTTTTCGTGTGTCGGTTCAAGCGGTGACGCAAAGGTTCGTCTTGGATGTTGGAATTTGCAGACAAGTATCGTGTTGATTGTCTGGCTGTTTATTGAGAACGTCATATCTGAATGCTTTTGTTTTATTTATCAGAGTCATTTGCTAGCACCAGTTATGGGTTCACTTTAGATGTTGGCTACAGTTACATGGTCGAGGCACATGGCCGTAGTAAAATATATAAGCCATACAACGTCAGGTACACTGTAACGGGTATTATCTGATGCTTCTTTCACACTGCTCAAACTACGGGCTGTACCCTGGTACATTCTTAAAAGTTCGTAGCTTTTATAAAACTGAGAAATGCTTCCGTAATAAGCCCGACCACATCTGATGTTTTTAGAAAACACCTTACGAAATGTTACAGACAGCAATCAGTGACGTAGCTCACTTCGAACCGTCTAGAACAGTACTCAAGATCCTTGGATAAACGCATTGGGCGCTCAGAAAAACCGTACTACGGATTTTTTTTATGTAACCCTATGTCCTAAGAACCACTCAGGACCATGTGCAATAATCCTCCGCCTTCACTTTAGGGGTGAATTGAGACTGATGTCAGGACAGTCCAACGATTGATTCTTTTGACCGACGGTGTTTTGGTTGCTGAGAATGTATCTATTCGCCTGCGAATTGGTATACTCATTGTTTACAAAATACATGAAATACTTAACACAAAGGAATTAATTGCACTAAACTCCAGGAAGTCTTCGTTATACTTATAAACTAGTTCCCAATCCGTTACATTTTTCAGGGTTGCGTTAGGGGATGTGTCCCAAATTTACAACAAATTCCTTAACCAACCCATGATTAATTCCAAGTTCTCTATAGGGATTTGTTACAGATTTGGGACACATCCCCTAACGCAACCCTGAAAAATGTAAGGATTGGAAACTAGTTTATGCGTATAACGAAGACTTCCTGGAGTTTAGTGCAATTAATTCCTTTGTGTTAAGTATTTCATGTATTTTGTAAACAATGAGTATACCGGCTCGCAAGCGAATAAATACATTCTCAGCAACCAAAACACCGTCGGTCAAAAGAATCAATCGTTGGACTTTCCCGACACCAGTCTTAATTCACCCCTAAACTAAATCTCAATTGTTGATGGCAGGGTAGCTTGTGAACGGTGTTGACTATATCTACATGGTTAGAGCATATGGGCTTAGCATACGGGTCTTAACAGAGTGTGTGTGATCTACAGCACTCTTGTGTTTTCTTTCTACTGTCAAACTATAGGTTATACCATGGTATGAGTTTGCAACATTCACGAAACTGTGAAATGTTTTCTCAGTAATCTCGTCTTCATTTGGGGTTACCAAAGATCACCTCTTGGAACTTTGTAGTCAGAAACCAGTGAAGCAGCAATTCACTTCCATTCGTCCCGAACAATAAGCACCATTCTTGGGTTAACGTAATGGACGCTCAGAAAAATATAACAGATATGTTACGGATCATGTGATGTAAGCCTACGCTCTAAGAATCACACAGGACTATGTAAAATCATTTTTAGCTCTTATAAACAACGTTATTATACCACATAAGTCACTTCACGCTCTTTTTGGATCAACCAATGAAACTGAGGACAAATCAAAGAGGATCCGTTGATTATGCGTAAGACACTACAAGTATTACGGTACCATACTATGGTTGACATACGGTAGATCAATGCCCTTCCTTATTGCTCCTTCTGTCGTGATTAATTTCAACGTGAGAATCATGAACCCACAAAATCTTTAAATTTTAACTGTCCGTTTCATATTTGATTTATTTACTGTTCACCATCCCGTACGCTCACGCATACATTCCAATATTACATCTCATCGATCCTTTATGATTAAGGAATAAGATAAGTGGGACTTAATTTTCACCGTGACATTCTGACACGACTTGCAGATCCCAAACATGTCATTCACGAAATGACACTGCATTTTCATCATGTTTTGGAGGTCAGTTGACTGACAAAAATATATGCGGTTCAAGTCAAACTTCGCCAGGGACGTGCGATTATTGTTAAAAACGCTTACCATAAGGTTCGCCGGAGTTTATAATGCAACACTAGATCAAACTATCTGAGTATACGTCATCCAGTAGGAATGTGCACACACCCGGGTGTTGATAGGTTGTTAACAATGTATAGAACGATCGTTACTCTTTGACCTTTTGTTTAACAAAGCCCCGAATGAAGTAATGATTTGTTTTTACCCATTCTAAGTGATTCTCTTTGACCCGGTGAACTAGTTAACTGGATGGACTATGTAATTCGAGCCTACACATATGACTCATACTCTGCCTGACTGAACACCATACTTGATATCCGATGTATATTGACCAGCCTGTCGACAGGTTGCTTTTGACCCCCTGGTTTCAGGTACCGCATGGCTTTAACACACACCAATACAAGTCGAATTTCGACACTTGTTCCCTTCTTGCGACTCCAGGATTTTCTTGCACTACAAAGTTCTGTCGGCGCAAGAGATGGTAATCTTAAGTCAGCGAAAAGACATTTGTCCCACTTCATCATGCTGCTATGTGGAAATGAGGGTACATCAGCATGTAGAGCGGAACAGTTAATGCCAATAGCTTGAGTCAGAAGAATTCAATTGGCAGATGAAGATCACTGACTGTAGAAGTTATCACGAAGAGGGAAGTGCTATTTCACTTGACATGCGCACGGCATAAATCAGTTGGTTTGTTGCGATTGGTTATTCGCCGAAGGACTGCTCCAAAAACTGATTTATCTGTATTTAGGGTCTTTATAATATGCAAAAACACGTTATCTGAATCAATTTTTTACGTGAACCTGGGCAAAACTGTACAAAACGGTTTTTTAGAAATAGTATCGCGGTCGTAGTTTGTGTGTCTAACAAAGTGTGCAAGGCGAATCATGTCATTTGTAAGGTTACAGGCATAAGATAGGCGAATATGGACTATAGAAGCCTAAACATTCTTCTACTTTGTTAAAAATGCAAAATGCCGTTCATTTTGCTCAGCTGCAATTCGTATATGCGACGACTTATTTTCTACAAAACTCCGAAACGTTTTTCCATTTATCGTGCGCACAACACCTGCAACTAGAGCTTTTTCAAAGTTCGCACTGAGGAGAACTTTCAAAGTAGTATTTCATTTTCGAGTTCCCTAGGCAATACATACGGGCACTGAGTTAACTTCTAGGACACCCAGTACAAGCTGCCTTGGGTCACGTGACGTAAGAAAACTAAAAACATTGTCCGAAGTGAAGCCACGAGGTGATTTTGTATAGTCTCAAGCGATAAGTCATTCCAAAACCATGACGGTAGCAACTGGCATTTACCGTGATCCTCGGAAAACACAAACAACGGGTATTTCCCGTTTCTGTTACAGTTATAAGGCGACGAAGCTTTTGAGCTCTCCACTTTGGCCCACAGCACTTGTTTACGACAAAGGTTTGACCCTATATTCTGATTTACGCGGAAAAGAGTTTTTGGATTATCTTTGTACTATCAGAAAGTTCGGTTACCCCGTGAACTAGGATGCATTTTCCCACAGTTAATTTGCAGCCATGTAGGTACAGAAAGTAAGGTGCACGAGAATGAAGTGTTCATTGCTCCACATGATTGGCAAGTTGCCTGTGTGTGCAACGAATATAACAGACACAACCTCAATGGGTAAAGGAGGATGTTTTCTGTCATTAACCAAAAACGTCTCATGAAGACTACATATTCAAAAGCGTTCTCATAATTCAAACACGTAATGAGACACGCACGACTTTTGAAATTCTTGGAACTGTGCCACAACCTCCATCCCTGTCGACAAAATTAAGCTAGCCACTTCACTGCTTGTATGCTCAATTTAAGGAAAATTACAGCCCCAACTTCGGTTTCTAATCCAGGGCTTGACGGTTGTTTATGTGTCTAGACGTTTGAACATTTCACTGTTATGATCAGAATCATGGTCAGATTGCGCGTTTGATGTAATGTGTGTAGAAAATGATCAACGAGAAAACATAAAGGAAAAATTACTCTAGTTGCACTAACGGAAAGGAATAGAAAGCCATAATCGTATTGCACGCTAGTACAAACTATGAAACAGGTTATTACACATGTGTTTGGTTTTCTTCTCAACATATTCAGTGTTATGACACTCATAATTTGGTTGATGAAAATATTAAAGTGAAAAGATGCTGCTGATATTTTTCCCTTCTGTGGTTCACCAAACCTCCGTTCTTTCACATCACATACAAACAAGCCAAGGGACTTGTGTCAGTATGATATGTGATTTTGCACACATCGGTGTGACTTACTCTCACCCTTATTCTTTAAGGTATGAATAAGTTTGACGATTACAGACGGTCTCGGTAGTTTGGATCCTCCACACGCCGGATTTGTATACATTTTAGGAATGCTAATATACTTAAAATATATTGGCTAAGCGTGAGCACATTATTCTAAACTTGGGCAAAACCAGACGTAGTATAACCTGAACTAATAGTCAGGTAGCCGGCACTTACTGTTTTAGAGGGAGGGTCTATTCTATTTCCAAAAGGATGAATCGGCGGCTCACTGTGTAGTGAATGCTAATAATAATTGTAGTAGCAGGAACAGACTACAGAATAGAAATAAAGCCTACAGATGTAAAAAAGGACTTACGTGAATCTCCTTAGAGACTATCCCACTTTACAGCGACTTAAAAGCAACTACTTTCAAACGTTAGTCAACTTTATTTCACGGTTAATCAATAAAAATACCTTTACAACTTGCTTGAATAACTCACTCTACACGTACACTCCGTTTTACAGCCTACTGTCCTTCGGAGCCGATTACTGGTTTTCAGTCATTTTCTTCCTCTTCACTCTGCCAGTTACCTGATTAGGATACATGACATCCTCTTCATCAAATCACAACTAAATGCTAGATCTCCGTAACTTTTACGCTGCAGCGAGAACAGATCTAACTTGCCCATTCTGTCCCTGTGGCCCATACCCCCCAATCTTTCCGCCAAACGCGTTAACATATACTAAAACTTCTGAAGAATGTTACAATTTTGAGCAGGTTGCCACAACCTTAACACGGTAGGTCCAGGTGTAGGTTTACAGAAACAAAGTGAAAAAGGGTCCATACGTTACCTCTATGGTTAGAAACTGCAGTCTTTGAAATAAAAAAAGCCTATGCGTCCTTCGTGATAACCGAGGTACATGGTGTATAGGGCTACACAAACAACCAACCGAAGCCCAGCGTTATTCAAGTCGCTTTGCTTCTTACAGTCCCTTTCGTCTAACTGCATTTCTTCGCTGGCTTCTACCCTCTCACTGGATAGCGACCGGCGTTTTTTAGCGTTCTCAAGAAGATCAAATCCATGTCACTGACCAGTCATCTGGATGAGTATTTGCTGAAGCGGGCGTTCTTTGCCAAAGAAATAACTAGGATAATTTCGTTTATATAAAGAAAGCACTTTCACTCAAACGCAATTGACAGACCACCCACGTGTACAAGGAATTGTGGCGGACAAGGCGTTATACCTTGTAGAAACAAGCTGAATGAAAAAATAAAGGTTGGAAGTATCATTTCTAATTCGCGTTCACATGCTTCTACAAAGAATGAGGCGTTCCTTTTAGTTGAGAAACGCCGGAAGTATCCACAAGGTGACATTTTTGGCATCAGGAGGCGGTGACTCAAAGAATCGGGTGTCTTCTGAAAATCAAGAGAGGTATCCTTCATTCCCTCAACCCTGTTCAAAGCACCCTCTATTATGTCAACTAAGATACATAAGGGGTCACTTTAAAACTGTGTGCTGAACACTCGTCAGCTTTGTAATATTACTGTATCCCCAAAATATCTGACATTCGCGCTACATCTTCAGAACTAACACCGCAATGATTGGAGCAATAACTCTACTTTAACGACACTCATATACAACCTGATTGCAACTTTATACTGACCTGAGATAGAAACAAACCGAGAACTTACATTTGACCAGCTAAAAACCGACTACTTTAATGATAGTTAAAAACGGAGTAACTAACCAATTCCGATCTTCAACTTTCTTTGTGTATATGCTCACAATATGACTTTTTACTCTTGGCATGTTTTCTTCAGCCTTGAGAATCTCAAGGGTTGTTATGACCTTTTTCTGTTGAAAATTTACCTGTTGAATAGGAAGACTCATTGTGTTAGGCCATTTTTGAAGTGCCACTTCAGTTTACCATTCATAAGTTAGTCTCTTGGTCACTCGTTTTATGGCTCTCCTAACAAAAGTTTCTCCACGTAATACCTCTATATTTTGCAACTACTGACTCCCCGGCTCACAAATGATACAAACTCATATTTTGAGACTCGAATAATATTTCGGTAATGAACCCACGCTGACACATGAATAAACTTCTAGAATACCTTTTATTTCAAAATTATAGATAAAAACAAAAAGAAAGGTGAGTGAACGACTTGCACGGAGTAATGCTGCTGTCTTTCTCAACATGTTTACTGTAGATAACACAGACTTGTCTAATCACCGAATAAACTCCATCAGTAACACGAGGCGAAATATTTATTATGGACCACTCAATCTTTATAGTAAACTGGCTCATAAGTGTCTTGAGAACCGTTTATTTTATCTTGAATCCAACACCACAACTCATTTTGAGACCAGCCGCAAGTTTCATTAACAAACGATTCGCCGCAACCGCTTGTTTTCTTTTTCTTTCTATTTACTACCATACAGAACAACAGGTCCGCGACTTTTTACCCGATCGACTTTAACAATTTTTTGGAAACCACGTTTTTAGATGGCAGTTAGTTGCATTTACAAATTCATGATCATGCTTAAAGAGATTATCTGAACTGTCCGATCATCGCCTTCAGTACATTCAACAAAACATCGGTAGCTTAAACTGATACTTATCTGCTGTACAACAGTTAAAACAAAAAAAGCCTCCAACCAGGAAGCGAAGGAGAAGGAAGATGGTGTGACCAGCTGCTGAAAAAATACCCACATATGCGCTCACAATTAATATCGATGCGTTTAAACTTTTGCAAACAAAAATCTGTGAGCGAAATTAGGGTTCCATTGGACAGACAGTTTTCATGCTGTCTCATCGCGTTAAATGCAAACATTTTTCAGACTTCTTAATCAAGTGAGGACAAGGTTCGGGCTGCTAAGCACTATTACCGGCTAGTCTCATGGCATCTCAGGTCACCATCTCTGCAATTTGCGAGGGCCCCATCATAAAGAACCAATCTGAACCCCCGTAGCAAATCCTTCAATGAACGGCTTGATTTCTGTACGTTAATTCATTTGTCCACTTCGGCAGGAAGTGTTGGGCGTCGTGTACGTTTAACCAACATCCTCCGTACACAGTCTAACCATCTTAGTTTGTGCACGCTTAGAGATCAAGCAACTGAACTGAGTTCACACTCATTACTGAATGTCCACTTTCCAAGTTCATCGGCGCCTATCCGCCAGTGCTATTTGGTTACGGTGATCGATTGCCGGTGTCAGCATTGAATGGAGGCATGGGGATAATTTTTTTATATGACATTTTATTCTTAAGAATCAGAAATATATTTTCAAAAAGTCAACCTCAAACGCCATTCATCTGCTAGCCATACATTGTACTCTCTGAATCTCAGTTTTATCTGCTGTAAATGGCAGATTAATTAGCACATAGGATTTGTCAGTCTCCTTTGCAGGCAACTCAAAATAATCCTAATCGACAAAATACTTTGGAGTTAATGTAATTAACCGTTTGACGTGAAACCGAAGTGAACAGACGATACCCAGTCAGACAGTTTGCACGCTACGTTTGTTGTGTTTTTGAACCGCTTTTGTCCAAATATAACCTTGCACGGATGCGAGTGATCTTTTGAGAAAATTCTGCAAAGTTTCACCTGCCACTGGCTCGTGAAAACATTTGTTCAAGAACCACTTGGAACATTTGTTCATTTCCTCGAACATTGGTATCCAGAGAAACAGATCGGCCACTTGCTTCAGTTTGTGGCGTGCACTTCATTCTTAAATGTGGTTCGTCCACTTTGCCTTAAGGATCTTTTGTCTGGATCTGATTCTGCGTAAGTGAGATTTCAACGTTAGTAGATATATATTTACGAAACAACGGCGAGGTGACGTCATTTTTTGAAACGAATGTTTCCAGCCTGATTAAGGAAATACAGTTTAAGACTGGAAATATCCATTTTCATCATGTTGAATTTGATTTTGGACAAAAAAGTACTGTTAGTCTTTTCCGCTGATACCTACGGTGAACACTGTTGTAACGTCCGAGGTAACCTTCGGTTCGGCAGGTTAAGGTTTTCGGGGGTTTCAGCCAACCACAGGCCGTTTCTCGGACATTGCTCAACTGCGGAGCATTGTACTGTCCTTGCCGGTTTTACTGATCACTGGTAAAGCTTCTTTTGTGGGAATTTAGGCGTAACCGATATCAATTCTAAATGCCCTCCCGTTTGATCAAGTTCAGAAAACTTGTACATTTGTTCGACTTTCACTTGTTGTTGAAGTTTCTACAAGTAATAGCGTTTACACATCAGTTTTCGAGCGAATTTATTTTCAGTTGAAAGTTCGCTGGGTGTCGGTTTCTCAGCATCACAAGAAAGTTAGTTTTGTTACTTGAGCGGCAATTTTGAACTGCAAGTCGCTGAAGAGCGTAGCCTAAGTATGTTAACTTGCTTGAAAGCTTTTAGGCCTTGGCTCTGATTGGGGTTCCGGTAGGTCATCTCTAATCTTCGGCTTCTCAGGTGTATTGCTAAAGGGTTGCCTGTTGTCTTATTTCATATTCGACTTTAAAAGAGATGTTGTAGACTAATTTCTGACAGACTCCGTATCTGGCGGGTTAAGAGCTTCTCAAGGCAATAAACTTGGAGGCTTACGTGATTCTGCGGGCGTCGCTACGATTGCTGCTAACTTACGAGGGTGAAAAACAACCTAGACAGCTGGAATGCTTTAGTCTATCACGTTGGTGTAAGGTTTTTATCATTTACATCCAAGGTGTTTCTGAAAGATTGAATGAACTTTCTGCCTGCTCGTTTCTTTACTAGGAAACTGCTGGAGGTGATCAAGAGGTTCATGAAACTTAGAAGCCGCACCAGCGGTTGTAAAAATTCCGAGAAGACAACAGTTCACTGGATCAATTCTAGCAAGACGTTTGTCAACGTACGCTCCGTGTACCACTGATATATTTTCTGTAGCTCTGTGAGAGACCAGGATGTGTATTGCAACCGCATAGGTAGTCTTATTGTGCGACCGCACAGCCTGAGTCGTTTGCGCGGAAATCGCCTCCAAAATGTCTATGCTTGACTATTGGTGTTTACATGGCATTTGTGGAGCACAGCGAAAACACTGCCAACAATAACGAAGGTTGCCAGCGTATGTTTTGGATGAACAGACTGTGCTTACCGCTCGACCTGTTGTTTCATAGAATTACTTGACCCGGTAGCTTCACAAGCAATGTTCTACGTTGTTTTCCACATTGTATTTTGTTCGTAAGTGATATTTTTCGGATTACCCAATCGAAGACTCAATTATTCCGCTACTCGGTTGAATATTTCAACGCACAGCCCATAGCGAACGGATCAGGGACAACGCAAAAGATTGATCGACTCATCGCTAGGCAAAGTTGGTTTACTGGACAGAATATAGCAGGCAAAAGCCCATGGCAAAAGCGCCAGACAAACGCACAGAACCAGGTGGGAGCGCTAGTGATGTTTAAAATACAATCTTTCTGAAATTCCGATCCATAAGGCGGCGAGAAACCGTTCGAGTGAAATAACAGTAAACTTGCCTGACTGAACGAATTTTCGCTGTAGTATTCTTGGCTGAAATTGTCTCCTTGGAAGTCAAAGTGTGACCCCAATTTGGAACAGAAAAGCTCAGACATAAAATTTGAATTTAGCAGAAACTTCCGCACTTTTTGGTTTTGTATAGGGACAGTTTGATATAGAAGCGAGTAGACATCTTCCCTTTCCATCTCACAATTTACAGTGTCCCCGTTTGTTGTTCATTGTATGCCAGTTGGCGTGAGGGCTCGTGCTGAAGTCCATCCTATATAATACACCATCTGATGCCAGAAAATTTGAGTATTGATGAAATTTGGCTATCACTTTTTTTTAGCTGTGGCTTGCTTAGTCACTTTGACCGATATGTGTCTAGTGGGCAACTTGTTTGTAAATTTTACAACTTGTCAAGTTTTCTGATATTCAGTCAAATCTTTCTGTGTATGCTCAACATGGTATTTTCAGACTTGATCGCTTCTTCAACTGTTTGTTCCCTCGTCATGTTCTTCGGAATTTACATTAAGAGCTACTGCTGGTAGTATTATTTCAGAGTTATGCTTCGTTAATAGCTTGGAGGTATATCGAAGTAACTTCTGAAGATATCTGAAGAAAGCAGCATTTATCCTGCTACAAGTTACTGTTGTCTTTGATTGAAGAGTATGGGTAGCAAACTATCAGAATCAGTTGTGTGACATACACGTATTATACGAAATTGACAGGAACTAGTTGTAGAGTAAAAAAGTGAAACAAATTTTCCTACTCTATACAACTTTTCAAATTCACTCGACGGCTCGCCGGTTGAGCACTCGCCACGTTATGGTACGCTTTTTCTATCGCCCACCCGAATTCAGTCGAAATCAAAATTTCTGCAACTGGTTGTCTCCTATACTATTAATCACTTGAATATTATTCGTACTGAACTTAGTGCCAATGTAGCCAAGGTTATGTTTCGTATGTTTTTGACTAGTGAATTATGGAAAAGTGAAGATAACAAATTTCATTGCAGTGTACCCGTGAACTAACGTAACGTTATCCTTATATCATTGGTTAAAGTGAATTCCGGTTATCCTGCAAAACACTTTTGTGAAAACAGTCATATATTTGCTTCATACGACTGCGTTTTGATTGGTTCTGTTCGCCTGTTTGCATTTTGTACCATTATTTGTTCATTTACAAAAGCAGTGAGAAATGCTCAATGTGCTGGCTAACTTGAGGGAGGAGGCTACAAAGGCACAACGATCCAAAATAATTGCTTCCCAACTCAATTGTGTGCGCTTGACAGGTATGCAACTTTGCCGTGTTTTCCGCAAAGCTATCCCCGTTTTTCGGTGAAAACCCCCGGTGAGAGTACCACTATATCTATAAAAATAAATAAACTAAATAAAGCTAACCCGCTGCGAGAGACCTCAGTCACGGATGCCGAATCACGCCCTGCTTATCATAAAGCCTGCCCATTTTAAAATTCATCCGAAAATTACTGACGAATGGAAAACTGCAAGACCTGGTGCACACGAAGTATGAACGTTTTGAGTGATCCAGTTTCAAATACTATTGTAATTACTTCGCAGCTACCTGGCGTTTACACACGCGTACACATGCTTGATTGGTGCGTCACCTTAAATGCGACCAAAGTAAATGGAACCTGCAACGCGCGCCCCGCCATTAAATTATTTCACCATTAACTGACACACTTTTATTAAAGTATTATTTTAAGAAGCACACTTTCCAGGTGAATATTTGTACAACATAGCATGGTGACGGCAGCTGAGCTTGTGTACCGTGGCAGAAGGTTTATCGGTAGGGTTTATCTGTGTTTTGTACACACCAGCATAAGTTCGCCAACTTTTATGGAGAGGTTGAGACTGGCGCGTGCCTAATTATGGAGAACCCCGGGTTTGACACACGGTTAGAGTTATATTAGTTTGAATGAACAACTGGTAGGGTATTTGTTGAGTTTTCAAGACGGCAGCCGACTAGTTTAGCCCATGTTTTGATCTGCAGCTTCAAACTAAATAACGACTGATGCGCGGTATGTGGCGGTCTGGTGAAGTTTCTTCAATTAATAAAGTTCGCTGACAAAAACAGAGACAATGGCTGTTAAACAGTTGAGTCAAGTTAACCCGGTGACCGACAACTCTGTCAGTTATCTGTTCTTTGCAGTATACTGCAATCGTTACCTTCTTTTGATGTAGATTGCGTTGAGAGTGCTTCAAAATCTGGCTTACCGTGAACGCCTTTTTACACTTATTATTCATATAAACAAAGCTTTCATTAACACTTTTCGAGGTATAATACAGTTACCTTTGCTATTTTTTGCCAATTTCTTCATTCAGCTTGATCAGTATCTTAATTAAACAAAAGTGCCTTCTTTTCCATGTGTTTTATAACATTTTCATTGGAAATTGGATGGCATCTGCAACGAACGAGACTACTTTGATGTGACGATCGTAGGAGCACTTGGAAGGATATTACCCGAAATTCGTTCTCATTCCCATTCCACGATCAGCTTCTGCCAACGTTATTTTATCAGTAATTTATTTCATTTGGGCTAAAGAGGCAATTACAATGAACATTCTTGAAGGTTTTTTGGATACAAATAAAGCCAAAAAACATTCATAGTTGCTGAGCCAAAACGTGACCACTGTAGTTTCAACTGACTCGTGATTACACACTGTAGCACAGAGATACTTCCTGTGTAGCACTTTTTTGAGCTAGGGAAAGGACATTTACTCACGTATCAAATTCTCACAACAAAGTATATATCGTTGATTACTGTTGGCCCATGAACTCTGATGTTAGAAATTAAGGTTATCCACTACCTTTCAGGCGTTGTTTTGTCAAGTGGCGGATAAGTGACCAATTTTGATTGGAAACTGACACCGTCCCACAAGTCATAAGAAGACTGAGTATACGTGGCTTCTATATAATGTCAGTTTCTTCACATTGAGTAGATAAGAGGATAAACCACGAGGAGCGGGTGTCCACAGATGAATAAACAGCGAACGATCATTTGCCTAGTAAGCCTAACACGAAGGCTTCGTCGTGAGTATTAAACCCTGCTCTCGACTTTTTGATGCCGTTACATGACCAGGCTTTCAACAATAACCTAGATATTCATGTGTATCTATCCTAACACTGATGGTATCCGTAGAGAAAAGTAAAATGTGATCACAGCTTGTGCAGCTGGATTACGATACCGGGAAATCTGAACCACTGGTTATTTCGCTTAGTCCAACCTATGTTCTTCAAAACTAATGTAGCTGGCCATACATCAACATATGCAATCAAAATGGGTTAAGTTACATATATATCACCAAAGCCCTCCGAGGCATTCTAACGACAGCCCGATATTCAATTGCACGTTGTACTTACACACGTACATACACTTTCGTAACAAGCAAAATGTTTGTCTCACTTGTTCACTTGTTCAAAAATAATCTGTCAACTGTACTTTGGGTCTTGGGTTGAGCGTGTTACGAAGGATTAATCTGTTTCCTTTGAACGTCTCTGTTCTACAGCTTTTAACAAACCTATTTCCAAAACATTTTTTTTCAGGTGAGATGACCACGAATGAAAAACCGTTGGTGGAATTATTCATTAAAGCTGCTCCCACAGATAAACGTGAGAAAGGTCCATGTTTGATTGATCAACAGTGGTTTATGGCAATGTACTGTCTGGTCGAACAGGGGCTTATTGACCTCCGTCTAACCCCGATGTCCTTGGAAATGGCTCCGCCCAACTACTTGCGACTGAACGTAGCGCGACACTTGCCGGTTGCCTGGATTGAGTCTGGTTTTGTGCAAGGAAAAGACTATTCAGGAGTGATCATTTCCTCCACGGAACACTTGGAACAATTGATGGAGAAGCTGGGCTCACCAAATTTGAACCCATATGTCAACCCAGATGATGCATTGCGTGCGGAGGAGGTATTTGAAGACTTGTACAGAAATCTAATGAACTACATACGATACGACAACCTAAGACCCTTAATGACTACTTTGACCGCTTTGGATAACTATCTCGCACAGAGAGCACAACCGTATTTGTTGGATGAGTACCCAGTTTATGTGGACTGCCAGCTGATGCCCAAATTGCAACATCTACGAGTCGCAGCACGTGCGTACAAAAATTTTGATATCCCGGAACACCTCACTTATTTGTGGGCCTACATTGACCGAATGTATCATACCAAAGCGTTTATTTGTTCGTGCCCGTCGGATAGAGATATTCTGGCACACTACAATGAAAAAGACAAGCTGCCTCATTCCACCCGAATAAGTTTATTAGGATCGGAATGCCTGTCCGATGTTCCAGAAACAATACTGCACAAACAACCGATGACAAATGGTGAATAATTACGTACAATATGAGAGTTTTCTACACGACCACGCCTCCTAGAAGAGATTCTGCATACAACATATTTTATCTTTCTTGTTTCTAAAATATTTACAAGGAAAAGTGATCTACAAGTGCAACGCTTTGAGATCCAACTCTATTCTTACAAATTTGATGGTGTTTTTCCGTTTTTGTTTTGATTCTGATGAAAGCATTGTGCGCAAGAAAATGTTTACGTGGCGTTGGAGCGATTTGTCATTTTGTGTACGTGTTCATCCATGGACTCAGATGAATCTGTCGAAGGAGTTGTCATCGTGTAACCATTGTTTTTGATTATAAACACACAAATGAAGCTTTAATAATTGGCAACGGTTTTCCACACGTAACACTCATCGTGTTGCTTCCATAAAGCAATTTCCACACCTTAAATGAGTTTATCGCGCGAAGTCGGTGTTTTTTGTTATATGAAGTAAAAAAAACACATAACCGTTGAACTTGCTGTCCTTCTTAATAACCTATGAATCGCTTGTTGCTCTAAGATACTTGTGCCATGTGGTATTCCATCTTCGAACATTCTGATTAATAAGTATATAGAGCCAGATCTAATCGCTTGTGACGGTGATGTATCTAGGTAGTAACCGGTTAACAGAGTCCTACACTGATCACATGCTTCTTTTCTTGTCCTCCTGATTTACACGGGCTGCGTGGCGCGCGTGTGAAACAAAAAGTTGTTTCACAAGCCACTGTGTACGACATACGTAGACTGGAGTCATTTGGCCTCACCACTGTAATAGGCTAGCCCGCGCACAGATGCAGCCAATCAGCGGAATATCATGTTTTCTTCTTCCCTTCAGGGAGAAATTGTTCTGGAGAGTGTCTACTTCAGACTCGTCCTGGCTGACAGTTTATGGACCAGCTTCAACTGTCTTTTTTAATTAATTGCTAAGTTGTTTTTGATAAATTAGATCAGTTTTTTATGAGTGTACAACTCCAGACTAACTTACTGACAGCTAGTGTGGACATTAGCATTGATGCCCTGTTAATCAAATCTGTAGTTGCTGCCTCAACTTCGCTTCAACTCTCCACGTTTGAACTAGGCATTTAAACGGACCTTAACGTGAGTTTTGATTGTTTAAAAATATCTCTCCCCACAGAGCCAAAAGCACGCTTTGTTAGTTAGTACTCAGATCTCTAGGAAAAACTAACCGGAACTAAACGAACGTCATTGTCGACCAAAAAGATATCAAATACTTAAATGCTTGCCCGTTTTAAAGAGGAACGCATGGAATTAAGTGTGCTGTTGGCCTAGACGGAAGCGCGTCACCTCACTGAGGCTTGTGGCTAATCAAGACAGCAAGTTGTACTGATCTACAAAGACGTTCTAAATAGTGCAATACGGAATTAGCCATTATATGAATACATGTACCGATTCATCTTAAATATATTGCCAACAAGGTCAGCTACTCTACTAGAATGCTATCTAAGCGCATCCATGAACGCTGTTTGGCTTAGTTCATTCAGTCAACACTAGCTATGAGACAAGATTTCGTGCATATCCATCCATCAGGCCACACTGAACAGTTCAACAACTGTCCGGTCACGAATCGTGGCAGCTGCAGGGACAACCAGAAGTTACCCATATCATTTACGTCGTGCGCACGAACAAAGATCATGGTAACACAATAGTTGTCATGGTTGTTAGTCACTCAAACGAACAAACACTCAAAATATCTACCATTATACATCGTTTCCAACCGTATTCATCGTCTCCTTTCATTTTGTGCTTATAACTTTATACTTGCGTGGATATTCTGGAAACAGGGATTTCCAGTTTTCAGGCAGGAAGTCGATATTTGATCCACTTTGTGAACTTCCGTTTCTCAAACGACCGCGTAAGTGAATTAAGTTTTACCCCACACCATTTTCAACAACCGGCCAAATTAAAACCGTGCATCGTTTACTGGAATCGAGCTGTAAGTCAGTAACAGTGTACAAGACTAAGCCTTGTAGTAAAACGTCCACTGTCTTCATACACCATTCGAAACGCGGAGTCGTGACGGAATTGAGTAAACTCCTGGCCCTACGATGCAGAAATGACAGCTATCAAAGATATGCAGTCGTCTCGGTAAAATCTACTGATCCGTAATAAAAGGGCTGTATGTAGGAACGAGTGAGAAATGTCGACCGGATGACTGACTGGTACTCCTCACAGATCACGTGGGCGATATTTAACGAGGCGCCCCTAGCCAAGTCAATTTGCTTTGTTCACTCTGCTCGAGTGAGTAGTTAACCAGTGAACGCCCGTGAAATTGTGGTAAACCCCAAATCCGTTCTGGCTAGGTGATGCGAACCGACAGGTCGACAACAAACCTTGCACTCTGAGTGGTGAATTTTCAGCTTATATTGTGTTCAACAGTGCATGTATGTAGTGAGTAAAGCCGCAAATCGAATGCAATTTGCCGCGTTTTTTTTATAATTAGCCAAACTAACTTAATGACGTGACAGAGCTATAACAGCACAACAAAACGTCAGCACTTAAGTCACTCAGCGGTATCTGAAAAGCAACCTTATCAGTAATGGGTAAGTTTATTCTAACCTTTACATCCAAAAATCAATCGAGAATGCTATTTACCCCATGTCTTGTAAGCAACGTTGGGGGCTTTTTGAATTAGTTTGAAGCATTCGAAATTTTGAGGAAATGACTCTAGTATTTCATTAGAGCGATGTTTGTGCGTTCAGGTTCGTGTCCAGAGATGTACGTAAACACATTCTTGAGCCTAAAATTTTCTCAACCTTAGAATTGGCGTATTTTGATATGTTAGACGGTAGCCGTCAACAGAAGAAAGAATATAACTGCATGCATTTCTCAATTCATTATGTCCAATTAACATTTTCCTGTCCACGTCGTTTTCCCGTAACTCCTCGGCTTAATATGATTCAATTACTTTTCATTCCTCAAAAAGCCGTTTAATAACAACAACAACAGTGGTCGAATATTGGGGTCTATGTGCACCTTCCACACGAGTGGATCAAGTCTCCGGTTGATAGGACAAAACTAAACGCGCGTATTGTGAACCGTGCTAATAAACGACGAATGGACGCTCTTTTGACGTCCCAAGGGACGGTGAACGGCAACCGTACTCAGTGCTTTCGCTATCTTCATGGACACACCTCATTATCAGTATTAAGTGCTGATAAAATAGCACAACCCAGATGGGTAAAGTAATCAACGCTTTCAAACAACCTACCTGCAATAACAGTGACAGGATCACTACTAACCCGATCTGGTTACACCATTGCACTTTGAAGTTGTAAAGTACACTCCATACAGCCCAGTGATATAAGCATGGTCCGTATGTTCTCTGCAAAAGAACTAAGTAAAGCAGTGCTGTCTGCATATCCGCTATCAGTTAACCTACTAATTGCCAGAAGCTCCATCTCGATATCCTTGAAATCTCCGAGTACTTCCAGAATATCGCCTAATACACAGTTGACAAAGGAAGAAAAGGTCGGAAGCCCCTGTCCAATCCGCTATTAGTTAACCTACTAATTGCCAGAAGCTCCATCTCGATATCCTTGAAATCTCCGAGTACTTCCAGAATATCGCCTAATACACAGTTGACAAAGGAAGAAAAGGTCGGAAGCCCCTGTCCAATGCCACTTAGAGTTAGAGACGTTCATCGGAGCTGCCCATAACTAACCACTCCCTACTCAGAGTGTACTTGCAACGACACCATCAAATTGACATTCTTCGCTGTGACCCTGCTTTGGTGGAGGTAGCTCCAGAGAGCGTGTCAGCTTACCTGTTTAAAAACAGCCTTGAGTTTCGCAAACACCGCAACCGTTGACCAAAAAAGGAATTGCGGTGCCTCACTCGCTCACAACGTGAAAACGTGAGCAATACACCTGCGACCAGGTCGGAAACACGCTTGTTCTTCTCTTATCTGGTTCTCTCTCGGCATCTTGGAAGACGCCGCGTTATGAGAACCGTGATAATCCTGAATGCGAAAGATATTGCTACTATCCCTACGATCGTCACCTGATGACCTGCCACCTTTTTTGAAAACAAGGATGACTGCTGAGAAGCCGCAGTCATCAGGCGCCTCCTCAGCCACCCATGTGGAACGGAGGAGCGTGGTCACTTGAGACAACAATCTCCCACTGTCGTCTGTGAGAATAGCGAGAGGAACAACGCCTGGATCTAAGGTTGTATTACGTCCCACTGGCTTAAGTCCTAAAACCATCTCGTCTCCAAAGCAGAATCCTCAGGGATATCACAGATAAGCACACAAACTCTAGGCAGTCGAACCATCCCTTAAAGTGTTCAGTCAAGTCGTTGCAATAGACTGTACATTTGTGAGCCATCTTTGTCACACATAGTCCCATAAACACCTTGTTGATGGCCAGCACAACTAGGAATCAGATGAAACAACATCTGACTGTTCCTCGATAATAGTGCCTTCTCCATCTCCTTGGCTTACTCAGCAAAGTAAGTCTCCTTGTGCAAACTCTTCATAAGTTTGCTCTTTAGGTCATGGCGATCTTTGTCGCATTCGGGGCTAAGGAAGGTCAGTGGACTTTGTTCGTCCGTTCTGCTGAATCGGCTTCACTGCTGCATTGGCGGAGCTCCTACGGAATAGACTGCTTCGCAAGAAGTCTGTATAACTGTTCAGATTTCTGTCCAGTACTCATTTGGACCACTTCACTGTCGTACCCCGAACAACCAAGCCTTCAAGTTCTAACTGAATAGGTTACGTTTGTGAGGGAATGCCACATGAATAAATGGTGAAACGAAGCGAGCACGATCAGAAACGCGGTCCGTATCGCGGTGGTTTTTCAGCGTGAATGACTATCTTTAGTGCATTGGCACCACCGACAACTGATTGCTTTCTCATTAAGTTGTGTCCATGGTTAAGTTGTACACGGTAGCCTTCACTTGGGGCACGTGAGTTAAAGTACGCAAGAGCAGGTAAGATGTGTATGGTTGTAATAGTGCACTATTTTCAGTGCACCGTGTCCGGTCACCAAACAAACCGCGTGGCATCAGTTTCTTTGAAGCAAGACGACCAAGTTGTATGTTCATGTAACCGAAAAACACAATGGTGTACTAGTCGTCAGTTTGTCCCAGAAAATCCAAGAGAGCGTTCTTGATATCATCCAAACTATCGTCCGCTGGAGCTTGTGTGTATATGACAATAAACAATGTCTTTCTGATCGGTGCCGACAGACTTTGACAGAAATGCAAAGTTAGACCGCACGTAGGCAACAATTTGCCGGGGTTCAGTCGAGCAGGCTTTGCTCTACTTTGAAGCTGAATACAATTCCTGCTTCAGCCTGACCGCGAGATTTACCATCATTGCCATCAGAAACCCAGAGAAAGAACTGCCTGTCCATAGTGTCATCAACTGACGAGTTCAGATGGAAGACAACATCAGTTTCGTAAAGAAGGTTTTCAAGACAGTCCACAGCAAGTTGCAGACTTTTGCTATTTGTTTTGTCCAGTGCTTAACGGTGGCCAAAGTTGTTCTTGTATTTTACTTTCTGATACTCGTAGAATGTTTAATTTAGGCCCAAAGAACTTCGAAAATTATAACCGTGAGGTCATACAGTCACAAAAACAAGTGTGCCTGTTTATCAAAAAATATCAATAGTACAGACAGGTTTTGCGCATGTCCATTTATTTTCAAGACCCCCTGCAATCATCCGTTTTTAAATGCTAGCGATGATCAGGTAACTCGCAGTCTGCTTAGAAAAATGACCGAGGGAATCAAAACCCCGGCGATTACTGTGCTATTAGTAGGGTGCATCTGGTTTTCGTGCTATGCTTCAAGTAAAGTATATGTTAAATCAAAGATCGACTGCTGGCTGATTTTTCTTTAGTCTGTCAGTGCCCGGTAGTTCCAGCTTAGTGATAGCTGGAAGCGAGATGAAAGTGTTCGTGCAATGTCATTTTCCGTGTATACATATGAGTACGAATAATTCGGCGCAATAAAAACTTGCATCGGTAGAACCACGTCCAGCTGATCCCAAAGGCCTATAGATTAGTGATAATCAACAGGACGTGCAATATAGTGAGCTGCAGTGGAAGTTGATTTGACTGACTGACGGACGAATTTGTGCGAAGCTGAAGATTCAGACAGTTTAGAGTTTCTCTAGAATTGTCTCATTCAGAAAATTGTTTTGGCGAACTAAGACAATTACCGTCCCGATACTATTTATCATACTCCAGAAAATAATGCCGTCTGTTCTGGACACTTCCGTAAAGCTAAAATGTCGCATTTATGCGCAAGTTTGCATTTTTCAACCAAAATTATGAAATCAGGTAGGGTTCAGCTCAGCTTTAAAAAAACTCTAGAAAAGGTAAGTTGCTGCCTAAGTTGCATTTCAGATATGCAGGATTTGTAATTCATCGTAACATCCGGTCATCCGATTCATATAATGCATTGAGTCTGGGCTTAACCATAGAATAGTCCAAGGTAGAAGAATTTCACAATGGCTACCTGCAGCGATTGATGTTACGGCCGACTGGGGGTATGCGTGCACTTGATTTGAAGACAGGCCAAGCATTGAAGTCTTCCTAAAAATTCTACTAATCCCATCGAATTTGAAAGTGGTTACCAAATTTTCAGTAGCGGTGCCAGTGGACAGACGGTTAATGATGTTGCTGTTCAGTTCAAATCTAACTTCAGAATTGTTGCCAGTGGTTCATGTGGTTCAGAGGAGTAGTCGATAAGCAGAAGTTGGTGATCTGTATTGGCAACCGATCGCATGTTTTGTCAAGCACAGTTAACTTAACTTTTGCGTGAAATCAGAGCTGAGTCTTTAAAATGTTTTGATTGCTTCTTTTTGCCCATAGAACTGATGCTTTTTGAAAATTACAGAAAAATTTGGTAATGGTAGCGTGATTTCTGATGATTGGGAACAGTGGTGGTGTTGTTTGTAGCTCGGGTTGATGGTTTTGGTAATGATATGTTCGCCGAGCTTGGCATTCAGGTTGCAAACGTTTCATCATCAGGCGAGGTGACATCATCAGCGTGTGAGTGTTTCAGCGTATAGTTTTGAATGTGGCGTTTGATGGAGTTGGATAGATGCCTGCTCTTATATAGCAGAGTGGGTTGATATACTGGTCTGAATTGTCGCTTTCTGTCGTATTCGGCAGTGTGACTTTATTTCCAACCCCTGTCAGTAGTTTCCCTGAAAACACGAACTGTCACAGCTTAAAGTCGAAACTACGCAAACTCGTTGGGAAAGTTTGCTGTATTTACAAGTGAACCTATTCACGATAGCCTTAGAATAATTGATTTCTATTTAAATCACTTCTGTAGGGCTGACCAACACATGAACGTGTGACTCCAAGGTCTTCTTTCTCAGTTGGGAAGAGAGACTTTAGTGAATGTTATACCCAAACGTACATTCAAGTTAAAGGGGTAGATCTCCAATTTCACAGCATTACGGAGTTTGATCCCTACATACCCTCAGACACTGCGTTCACAAACAAGTCTTCTATCTTCTGTTTTGCGGTTGAAATTTGTTGTGAAAGATTTTGATAATCACTGCAGTTAGCCTGAGTTTAATGACCCGCCATATAGGTGTGCTTATTTCCGGTGATTCATTGATCACGAGGTGTTGAATATCGATTCTAACTTACCCCTGACAGGGTGGCCACTCACGACGGACTACAATGATGTCCGCCATTGTTTCCAACTTTTTATACAACAAATTGTTGTACAGAGTGTAGTGTATTGCAGCATACTCTCAGTCTGTGTTAGGTGCAATTCAATGAATCAGCTACTAATTGGATTTCAGGGAAGTAGATATTCTCAAATTGAACACCAGCCACATTGTGTCGTAATCTTTGCATTCAGACAAGACGTTCAAGTGACCATCTCCGAAAATAACTAAACTGAAATCTCGCTATCATCAGTATTCATCACTTGCGCACATCCTTGTCTGGACCACAATTTGCATTCCAGTCTAGTTACTCGTGAAACCAACATGTTAACTGCAACGTCTCACAATATGTCTGACTGAATACTTATGTTCAAATACGCAACCACAACCTTGTGTGAATAATACTCAGATTGTGCAAGCATTCCGAAGTAGGAAGAAACAGAGGCAGTTCTTTTATTCTAGTCGATAACCCTGTGATCAGGACCTTCCCAGTTAGTTCAATAAGGGCCGAGACCTCGAACAAACTAGAAAACGACTTCAACCAACCGAATGGTCACTGATATAATTACTTTAATTCCTATCACCCAAGGTGTCAGTTAGTCTCAGTTTGGAGTATTGTGCGTACTACAACTTCAACGACTTACATTATCAACATGAGCCGTATATCTGCTGCTTTTTTAGCTCTCTCAGAAAGGTCTATCTTTTGCAGGTTAACAGACCTAAAATACAGAACATTTGTGCGACTAGTATTACGGAAAATTGCCACTATTCACATTATGGGTTTCTAATCACCTATTTTAAATGCATGAATAAAGTGCTTATTCCTACTGGAATGCCATCCACGTTCAATCAGAGCAATGACAAATGTCACAGTGTGGAAACTAGAGATGGGAACACTTTTCGGATTCCTAATATCAGAAATAGTTTTATAGTCGAACTTTTGGTTCCTTCGGAACATTAAGGGCAAATTAAATCGATTTAAATTGATTTTGAAAAACAACCTATAACTTTGCATATTTTCTGTAAAACGGCTTCGCTTAAACTGCGTTATATTCAACCTTTGACTGTATACTGTGTCTACGGCGTACTAAACGGAGCTCTCCGAACAATCACAAAGTTGTCAATGAGTGAAACTCTAGACTTCGAATGCGTGTATGTTGGCTCACTTACGGCACTTCAGACTGAACTTTGCACAGTACAGAAAGATATACTAACCGCGCTTACTAACTACACAGTCCAGCAAGGAAAAACAGCGGACGTGGTGATAAACATGGTAAATGTCTCGAAGTTTAACAGTAATCTTCTGGAAATCAGAATGGTTACTATATGCTAAAATGAACATCAAAAGCAGTCGTCTCCTTCCAAGACTCACTTGATGCCCAGCACATGTAATGTTCATCTCATTTTATGCAGGTAGTCACTTCGGTCACAGCACCTCGACAATGTGCTTTCAAGCGTACTCGCTATAGGCGACGGTAGATCCGCATATGCCTTTCCACGGTGTGCAACTTAGTGTGACTTCATTACATGTGACCCCAGTCGTACAATGAATCCATTCATATGAAGAGATGGAGACAGAAAGATGGTTAACTCGCTGCTCCAGTTACGGGCTGTAGACGAACTTCGATGAGCGGTCAGCAAGTTAGGGCTTGTGAATCATGGCATTGGAAGGTCAGAGTGTTGAACTTATAGAAGCTGTGCTGAAGTGACAGAGTCCGTGTAAACTGGATGCCTCGGCTGGATTCGACAGACACAGCATGCCTCAACGCAGCAAGCGCTCTACCAGCTGAGCTACGAGGCCACACCGGGAGCTCGCAAATTTCACACTTGGACTCGGTTACCCACCCGTCCCACTGTCTCATATGGAATCCACCAAATGATTCAGGGGATCGACTGCCCCAGCAGGATTTCTCAGACAGTTCACGCTGGAATCCACTAACGCCACTGCTGAGCATAGAAATTGTATTTCTAATTTCCGAGCTCCCGGTGTGGCTTCGTAGCTCAGCTGGTAGAGCGCTTGCCGTGTTGAGGCATGCTGTGTCTGTCACTGGTTCGAATCCAGCCGAAGCCCTGACTTTTCACAGTTGAGTCTCATCTAAAACCATAAATCTGCCACACTACTTATTATTAATAAACTGGATGCGATAGTTCATGGATGAATAGGTCAACACTTAAGCCAGCTCATTGAAATAAACTTTAATGCTAAGCCACCTGTCCGAAAGTAACCCCCTGTGACAAAGATGCATTGATGTTTATCTTTCAGATGACTAACCAACCATGATTAGGTCAAACCGCCGGTCCATTTAGAATGGTCCCCTTTACCCAAATAGGTTAAGTGTTAAAGGCGACCGTCGATACCTAAAGTCGGTTCCTGGCGGTCTCTTGACTGCCTTGTGGAATGCGGAATTTGACGAACAAAACATTCGATTTTCAAAATGATCGGAGCGTCTGTTTTTGGTATATACTTTCAATTGTAATACTTATCAACGATGTCGAATTTTCTCCATCAGCTTCTTTTTCAGCTTGCACCGTGTCCGTATCGCCATGCGATAATCGCCGCTCTACTGCCAGCCGTTATAATTTCCCTTAATTTACAAACTGACTCAGGGTCCATCATTAGAAACTTACCTGTTTTTCTGCCACCGCAGCTTACCGTTCATTATATTTTGCCTATCTGGAATTCATCAGTGAACCGACAATTTTAACGCACCAGATCTATCAAACATGATGATTGATTTCGTGTTAGTGTCCACAGAAGGACAGTTCATTTTTCAATAACGTTTGCCAGAAAGTATGACTGGTCAGAATGTCTGCCTCAAGTTTTTAGCAGCAGCATGCTGGACGTTGAAGGACAACGTTTGGTCTGAGTTCGGTCATCACTTTCATAATCATTGATCTTTGTGGAAAAATTAGGCTCGGTGGCCAGGTCAGCATGAACTTCAACTTCTGAAATCAAAATCATCAGTGTGGACTTGAACTGAGTACTATCCTATGAACCCGGAAAGCAAAAAACGTGAACATATTTGGAAATGAATGCGAAAAGCCGAACAAGAGGAGGATGTTACTGAAATGACTGGGTCGTCTTCTCCCTGAAACTTTCAGCTAACATGGAATGCATGCAGTTTAGTGCATACACTTCGTCTTATCTGTAAGTATTTGTATGATATAACAGTGCTAATTTATAGGTTGCCTGCTTTGATCATACAACAAACTGATATCGCTATCCGTCAGTATACCGAAAAAGTTCTTCTGAAATCGAAAGTTTTGTGAATATGCTGTCGACATAAATGTAGGTACAATGGTGTATTTTCTTTATGTTGGCTTCCTAATAATGTTGCCTACTAAATGTTGGTGTCGTCAGTGTTGACAAAAGGTAATTACGTGTGATACGTAGATGAAATTCACGGGGTTACACTCGACACCGTATTAATTCTGCTACTATCGATGGGTAAGTTGGGATGGTTGGGTGTTTACCGCTGTTTCAGCCTGAAAGTTAGTCAAACTAGATTGTTTCCAATTAGCAAGAACTGCGACCTTGAGTGACTTCCGAAAGGATACTTTAACCTTCAGGTAGACGAACTTCAACTTACTGGAGATTTGGAATGGATTTGGAGTTCAAAATATGCTCTGCATAATATCATGAGGGGCCCGCCCTCCTGAGTGTGTGACAGTAAAACCAAACCATAGTCAAATTTGCGTAGCCGTGACATGCGTAGGATCTACTCACGGGTAACGTAAGCAACGAAGCGACTTTATGAAGTAGAACATGTGTATGTTGATTGACTTAACGGACGCTTTACACAGATCGTTGAAATGATGCTGCTGGTTGATTCATAGAAAACAGTTTAATTCCCTTGGTCAAGAACAAGTTCAGCAAGGTTCAAGGCGGATGGAAACTCGTAGCTTTTGAGTCTTCAAGTAGGAGTATGTGCCATAGATAACAATAAATTGCGCAGCTGCGAGGAAAGGAGTTTCTGTTGGCATAATCTCTAGATGTTCCTTGGTAAGAGATTCAACGATCCTTATTATCATGAATAGCAATACGCCGGTGGTTCCCACCGATGTTTAGCTGTTAGACAGCCAGGAAGCAAAAGGCAAACCATGCACACAAATAGAGGAGGAAAAATAAAGGAAGGGGGAGAGACATAACTGCCAAAAATAGCTGGCTATATTCAAGCATTCAAGATTAAGGTGCCCACACTTTGCGAACAAACAACCCATCTGTAGTTGTAAGGAAGTCATCATCCACAAGTTAGCTTCCTTAAGGCTTTCACTTCCCCGCCTAATCAAGTGCATCGACACAGATAACTTGGCCAAACAACGACAACTGACGCCACTGAGTTCAGTTGACCACCGCCTCACCTAACATCTTTAGCTGCGGACCCTGTAAGTCGCAGGGACCCCAGTTCGGTAGACGAACCCGACCTGCTGTGGCCAAGGCCTTGATGAATGATTTTGTTTCCCTACGCCAGGTCATTATCTGTTCACTTCGCACTGTACACTAGTCACCACAGCGTCGGCAGAGTTCCCGGCATGGCAGACGACTATCTAGAATCCTTATTACATGTCTAGCAATCTGAGTCTGCGCAGATGTAATGGCTGACCAAGAGAACTCGGCTGATAATCATTAGCACATACCCACTCAATAATCTCTTCGTTGCTTGGTCTTTTGTGCCGCCTGAGGCGAACGATTGAACGCAGACATCGATGGTCAGATACCTGAAGACGTTTCACGTCTTCTACTCTGAGCGGCCCTGTTTTAACGCCGTAAAGTAATACAGCCTTTGCTGTCGACCTATATACACGGCCCGTAAGCCTCAGAGAGATTTCTCTGTATTGCTCGAGCGCCCTAGTTTAGCAGACACCGCCTTAACCCAAGAAGTGTGCGCTTCTATTTCATTCGCTACACCTTCCTTACCGCTGATGTAGTTTCTCAAGTAAACAAACCGATCAGCAACTTCCATAACTTCATTTTCTAACACCAAGTCGACGTGATCTCAGAGGTCTTACAAAAGCACGTTGAACTTTGAGGCTGCAAGGCGCAGTGGATAAAATAGCTTTTAGTATTATTTGTTCTGTTTGAAAGTTGTCAAACACCATGTTGTCAACATGAGCAGTATAAATCAATATTTCACCAGATAGGAGGTCCACGCCGACATCTAGTGAGTGCCACATCTGTGGCCAAATTACATGTAACTGGTGACAGTGGGCAGCCTCGAATTACGTCGTTTCTGGTGTTGAAACCGTCAGACGACAGTAGGGGATAGTGGATTTTGTTGGGTGCACCTACAGCTACGGGAGTGATTGAAGAGAAGCAAAATTCTCAGTATCGCGTCAACTTACTGAAGTCGTTTCCATAGTTACCTGTTACGTTAAATTTGCCAACGAAAGTCATTCTGCAGTGTGGCGCTTCCAACCTGACTGTGTCCAGGGTAACACGTATATCTCTAGTGCCTCGGGAATTGCATGCGTTGGATTGGTCAGCTAACAGTCCCCAGACAAACCCAACGAAATCACCTGAAGCATACTTTCGCCACAATTACACAAAGGGTACCCTGTTATGTATATCCGTAACTGAGTTGAGGGTTGTAGGGAAAAAATTGATGTAATCTGAACTTACTTATGTCTATTCGATATCTGGGTCAAGATTTTACACATTTTTTTGACTTCTGGTCGTTTGAAATGGAACTGTGGCAACACCGGCTTTAACTCATCCCAACTTCCTCGTCGCTGAAAACTTAATAGCCACAACCGGCCGGGATTCCCAGTAAATGGAGAGGCAGTTGCTGGACACACATTATCCCGGGTAAGCTACCGGAAGATGGTCCTCAGGATCCCTGTGCCTGTCTCATACGCATCAACTGTTTGATGGTAGGCTAATCTCACAACAGCTGTCTTCAACCCATGCCCATGCCCCAGCGACTTGGTCGAGGCGTGCCACATTTATCAGTGTTTGTGATTCTATAATGTGTTACACCGATGATACAAAAGACCTGTTCATATAAACATCTGTACGCCACAATTCATTTGGTGCTGGTGAGTGACGGATTATCTTTTTTATATGGGCGATTTCGGTGAGCGGGTTGGCCGGGAGTCTTCACACTTCACAGTATTGGTGTAGTTAATGAGAACGACACTCGTCTGCTTCACCCGTGTGTTTCTCACGAGCTAACCATCTCAAACACCCGATCTTAGTTGGATGCCAGCAAGATCACGACATGACTTCACGCACGAAATGATCACCAACACTTGCCTGAAAACGTGGTCGTGCAAAAGCGCGATATCCACGAAGTCTGTAATACACGAGTGAATGGTGAAGTTGAACGTACCGCAAACAGTTGGCTGGTGAGGACCATATTATTTACTCTTAATTTACCTTTAAATAAGATACTATCAGATCACCCTTGGAATTTCGTAGCGTTTCTTCTTGCTCCCAGATGGAGTGAACCAACTGGGGCACAGCGCTTTCCAGCGGCACTCCGCCATTCTTCAGGAATTTTCTTGGCAATCCATCGTTCTCCGCACCTCTGGCAAATCCAGGGCGAGAGCAGGTGAATGTTTGATGGCTTGTTATGCTAGGCTGATCATGGTCCCTCAACCAATGTTAAAAGAACGGTCTAGTAGGTTGCTGGAGTGTCTGCTAAAGACTGCCATGACATTTTGTTGTTGAATGCACGAAAAGCTGATGTCCACTTCATCCAGCGTTTTGCTATACTGGACGGATGGACCGGAAATCGTATCAAACGAGTCATAAAACTCTTTATGTATAACTGTATCCGCTTACCTCGCTTATCCTACCAATCGTACCTGATTCCGCAAGTACGCTGGGTGACTTGATGGCCAACACTCCGGAGTGTCGCTATTTCTGAATCGTTATTTGGATCCATTGCCAAGGCGGCAAACGCTACGTTTTTTCCTTTTACCAAGCTGGAGATAATCGAGTTTTTGTCGTCGAACAAGTACGGAAGTTTCTGGCGTTTGGCAGTAACCATAGAGACGATCGGTATCGAACAAATTAGCCACATTACACAGTCAACAATACAGACGATCAGTGTGTTAGGCTAAAGTTGGTTAAGCCGGCTGTTTATACCTTTTGTTCTTATCAATCAACGACCGCCCTTGTTTGGCTGTTACCCGCTTCTGTTTTCAGAATCCTGTTACGGTGGACACTTACCTTTTATCTTCGTTGATTTTCTCATTACAATGTGTGATGAAAATATCATTTGGTTTTTGGTCTAACGGTAAATTTTTACCTTCTTTTTTATCCTATCTGGAGGACAATATGTAATCGCATACTGATTCACCTCTTGCTTCATATTTTCAGTATCTTTCTTTTCAACTTACCACTTAAGTCTTTGTACTAATGTTCACGAGAGACGATGGTTTCAGTTTCATACCAAACTGTTCTTTTGTTGTACAACTCATAACTTGTTAATCCCAGCGCAATTAAGTTGGTAATGTGCAGGATAACGGTCACAACAGATATCCAGCTAACACGGGCAAGCCCTGTGCACTTCTAAGTACCACTACTGCTGCCAGTGTGTTGCCTGAAAGAAGATCAGTGATGGAGCTTAACTTTGGGACAGATATCTGTTTCTAATCAACAGTGAACAACAGAAAGTCAATAAACTAGTTATACACAAAGATAAGGGGGACTTATGTGATGTTTTAAAAAGCGTCTAACGTAATTTTGAAAAGAATGATAGTTTCAATTTTTCAATGGTCAGTCAAATGAATGCACGTATAGGTTTCTAAGACGAACAGCCTGTGTCGAAGCCACTTAGTAATCACAACCTTTAACAGTTTTAGCGCTTAAAAGTAAGTCATATGAAATGTATTTGATGGACTCACTTATGACTTCAGTGGATAGCACGAAAAATGTTTTCAGGAACCAGATTATTTGGAAGGATTCACCAATAGAAACTTCACTTCAAAGACCAAACAGTCAGGAGGTACAAATTTCAGATTTTTCGTGAAAAATGAACGAGCAGCAATATTACTAACCTGTCATCAAAATACGAAGCAAGTCAAGCTTTTATAATCTTGGTTTAGTGAATGAGGTTTGAATCGCCTTTCGATTATCCTGGTTCAACTCAAAGTAGAAGCGTGAGTCAGCACCGAATTTTCACACGTGGTCCTACATCGCAGTATACTGAATAAATGACTAAGCGAACAGAGAATCATTATTCAGTGCAGTTGAAAAACAGGTTACTAAAAGTTAATTACTAACCTTCCAGCTGAACTAATCCACTCTTCCTGATCTGACAGGATTACGTTTCACTTTAACGGAAGTTGACAAAAGTTAACTAAGCAGATACACCTTGTGTGCATTGTACTGTACACTAGGAAACGAGGCTCAAGAAACGTAGTTCTACTCTACCACAGGTTCTAACAGTCCGACAGTCATTAATGACAACCGACGTAGCAAAAGTAACTTTTCAGTCACACTGCAGTGAGGCAAAGAATAATCGCCGAATCACTCTTCACTCGTCGTAACAAAGTTATGCGAATTAGACAATCGCTACTAACATCTGTTCAGTCGGTCATACGGTTCTACCGTTACAATACACATGACTTTCATTATTTTATTCAAAACATACATCATTAAATAAAATTAAGCTCTTACGAGATACTCGTTATTTGTTGAATGTTATCCATCAAATTTTACCATGGCAGTTTCCGTTATGCTGCTGTGCTGTTTGTTTGAGGAGATAATTATGAGCATTGAGTTAAACATCAACCATTTCTAGTAGTAAAATTCATATTCAGATTATATTTTATGTAGGCCGAATGTCACCCGAAACACTAATTCACGTTGACATCATGATGAAGCTCACTAGTATAGTGCACATCAGTTCAAGGGTCAGCTGTTTGTGAGGTAGGCGTGCTTGGCTCTATCCCAATGACCAGAAAATAAGTATGACCGGACTGTTACATCTAACACACTAACAACCCCCTCTTGTGAATGGTGCTCAAATTGCCAGATAGGTATGACAGAAGAATACTTATGTGATTTCGGCTAATATTTCTCGAAAAGAAGCGTTAAATTAAGGATGCGTTCTTGTCAGACCTCATTAGTACTGCGTACCTTTGCTACAACCAGGCCTTAAGCTCCATCCAGATTAGGACCAGAAACTGCGTTGACCGGTATGCCATTTATTTATGATTGACTTATCATAGTTAAACGTTTGACCAATACTGCGTGTGAGCAATGCTTTCAGTGTCATCTTGCCTCGACTAAAAACAGTAGCTGTCCGGTCAATCACGGCATACCGTCCCAAAATCGAAACATCGCTGTCGAGGTGACATCACATTTGAACCAGTTAAACGATGTACTGAATAAGCGGTGGTCACTCACTACGAAAGTCCTATAATAGGGCATTCATCCTAATCTTGCAAGCTCCCTTTCTGAATGAGTTGGCCGAAGTGTCCGCCTGAATTATAAATATGCAAATCCTCGAGCACCTATCAGCATGCCTCTTGTAATGTTCATCAGCTAATCCTATGACCATGGCATCTCAGTTAGTTTGAAACGACTCGGCTTACTGAACTTATGTTGACTGAACAAGCTTACAGTGAAGTAGTCATTTGCAGTTTCGTCTGACAAACAATGGGCTGGTCATAAATTTTAGTCCAGAAAGAAGGACGTGCATTATCTACATGCCTTAAACTTAGAACAAAATCCTAGCTCGGTAGTTGTTTTTCGGTTTAAAATTATATATCACTTTGAAAGATGATAAAACAGGGGTACGCTTTGAGTAATAAGATCACATTGCTTAAAAACAGTGCATACCTTTTTCCTTAAACCGAAGCAAAAGTTCTCTGTCGTGCTTTGTGACTTATTGTTTGACTATTTTCACGCGTAGATAGCCTGATTATTAAAAGCACTTTAATGTAAGGGATCATAAACTGCACTTCCATTCATCTTACCGAACCTTAACTGCTAGAGATGCACCACTACTTTCTAACGACTGATTCGATCCATTTTAGTTAACAAGTCCATGACAGATCAGTCGAAGCTCAACGTCACATACGTGTCATTAGCTGGTGCTTAACAGCTTGTACAGACGATGTGTAATGATTTTCAGAAGCACTGCAAACATTTCGAGGAAGTTGAACGGGGATGGATTTGTAATCTGGATAAGACACTGTAGGATACAAACGGATGAGCTCATAAAATTGTTTATGGATTACACCATTTAGCAGCTGGGAAGTTTGTTAACCAATTGTTTCTCGTTGCAAAAAGACCCACTGATTTTCTCAGCAGTTGCTACAAAGGGTACCGTAAGCTGCACACTGTACAGAAGACAGCCGTCTATCTTTCAACACAACGTAAGTGCCACAATGACTACTACTGTAACGAGGAAGAAGATATTGATAACTCACATTTTGGTGGACAGTCCCACATTCAAGTTGGTTACGAGCAAAATTTGCCTCTTCAGTCAGAAGATAAATTGTCAGCTGTTGCTGCATACTGATGCAAGTACCGTTTCCATTGTGATTAAGGTAACAGCTATAGAGATCGTGCAGTTTCTTCCAAAAGAGTGAGTCCCATTGCACCATTTCATCTATTTCCGAACTGTGCAAGATAAATCATGCAACTCAATGATTGCTTCATACTTAAGAGGTGTAAGGGTATCGTTGACAAATCTAAGTTGCTCCGTTTGACCTTCAGAATTTTCTCCAAAAAGTCATCAGTTATGTTTTGACCGTCGCCTAGACCACCGGGATCCAGCTGATCTCTCCCTACCTGAGTACAAAAACAGTTCTTACAAGTGGTCATTACCGCTCGTCAGCACCCGCTAGTAACTAATACAAAATACTTTGGCAATAACTCCATTGGGTTTTTGTTTTACCTAACGATAGTTATATAAACGAAGTTCCATTTTCGTGATTGCTTCTAAAGTAGCTCACACTCCTGTACCCATCATCCATTTGTTTGTGTAAGCTCACTCTGACGACTAGGTTGTATCTGTTTTCAATATGCTCAGCTGGATATTCAGGTGAAAATTCACCAGAATGAGTGAGCACCTCAGAGAGGATTTTACTTCTGTCACGTAAAAAGTAGCTGTATACGAATTAACCGTACAGCGACGTACTTTAATGAGAGAACAAATAGGAGGTGCAGTTATTATGAAATTCAGTGTATCGCAAAACAGCTATGGTGACATGATCAAGCCCCATGGTAGGTGTGTCACAAGTAACACATGAAACTGAGAAGGTAGTGATCACGGAAATCGCTTCAGTTTGCAATGTGCGTTATAAAGTTGCACTATTCCTAATTGCCTTCAAGCTACTTGAATTGTTGGCAGTTTCACCTACGTGAATAAAGTCACTTCAGCAACTTGAAGTGTTGCTCCTAGGAAGGCAGTGAAATCGTCGTAGATTACATCGGTGTGCTTGCAGGCAGCCGTTAGTCACGATCCGGCAATGAAATCCACACGGTGACTAGGAATAAAATTTGCAAGGTGCGTGTGTCGCCCTGTTTGCTTTATAGACTTGGCGAAAACCTCTAGTCAGGTGGTCCTTATCTTTTGGTGTACACTAACCAGTTGCTTGCGCAAGATTCAACTTATATGTACCGATCGATAACTGAACTGGTGAATAATGCACACCTGGTTGGGCAGCTTGCTCTGAAGCAACGACTGTTGAGCAGCGAATTCATCATTAATTTTGCTTATCAATGGGAGAAATCCTAAATCAGCCAAATCATTGATAACCTCTACTGCTTAAGCGTAGATTCAGAGCAACATATCATATTGCTACTTATCTCTTTTTATGCGTTACTTTGCTTAGTACTATAATACCCAAGACCCAATATATAGACCCCTTTCATATGTTGCTAGCTAGCGCATTATCAGGGTACCATGATCATGAAACTGTTGTCTTACTATGTAGACATACGCTTCGACGGATATAATCCTGAACCATACCACTTAGAACAAGACATTCTACAAACCATAACTTCTACATCATGAACGTGGGCACTCACTATACAGAGGATTTGTCAACACCGTTGTTTGCACTTCCATAAGTGCTTGGAACCAAAACCAGGTTGACCGCACGTATACTGGCCTAGGATTAGTAAATCAGAGATGATCCCATAGGACACTAACAACGAAAAGACAGCAAGCGCACTGAACCTAAATAAACTGAATCCCATACATACTTCTCACTAATTTAAACTAACGACAAACAGCAAGGGGATAATGCGCCCACTGTTCTTTGGGGAACATGGATTTAGAGAATCCCACGCTTTGTTCATACTACAAAATCTGTTTACTGAATCTATTTCAAGTTTTTGACCTATCTTCGGGTTACATTTCATCTGCCTCTCTCATTTATATGGACTGCACTGTTCCTTTCTCTCCATTTTAAACTTCCTTCTCGCTACTTGAAACAAAAAGTCGATCGATAAAACAAGATCTTTACTGCCCAACTCAACATGTTCCGACATCACGCACGTGCTAGCGTTTATAAGGCGGAATCCCAGTCCAAAAAAGCAATGACGATTTTCACTTTCACGTCCGGGTGCACTTCGTCCGGCGTGTGTTTATGGTTGACGCTTTCTGTAATGGGTTGTTTGCCTCCCATTTCTCGTCCTTTGATCTGATTTCGTTGAGCAATCGCTTATCCGGTCACCCGTGTTGTCCGCGATTCACTCGTCGTGGGCTTTGGCAACATTGTACCGCCGCGTTGAGATCTTCCATCGACTGTTGAAATAATCACCTCTCCGATTTAGTCACCCATTACAACGTGACTTCGTCACACGTTGTGACTTAGTCACTAATGCCAAGATTTTTGTTCTACGTTTGCAATGTTTCTGTCTTTGTAGCTCAGGTCTTAACCTCAAGTAACCTTTCGTCTTTTAAATCCGACGGATATGAAGTTTACTTTGGTTAAACATCATGGGTTATTTATTGTAAAAAACCACCTACACACATACACTGCGCCGTCATATTCAAAACCAAACACGGTGCATGGGTGTGGTTATGGGCGAGAGTATGCCATCCGCCTGAAGAGCCATATAGAGGTAACGTCTCCTTTGTTTTTAATTCTTGTCACAATTTAATACGGACATCGTCGACACAGTAGTGTGCGTATGTGTGTAGTGAAATGCGAAGAATAAATTAATACGAAATTCAATGACCCTTTAAATTTTCCAGCCAAATACCTTCTGATGATCACCACAGTAAATGAGCATCCGAACAACCAATCGCTGAATTTGAAACGAACAAAGATAGAAACATAAGATGGACACGGACACAACAAATCAATACACTCATCACGTGACGCTGCACTTAGTATTCACTACAGAGCGGTAGGGGTGGCCAGCTTCGATGTCCATTTGCATGAGCGTTGGCTATCGGATGAGATGCCAGCAGACGTGATGAACCGAGAGTTGTGTCTGTGCACGTGTTTGCTTGTGTGTGTTGGGGCATGTGTGGAGTTGACGTTTGTTGGTGTTGCTCCCCAGTTTTAGCGACCCATAAGAGGAAACACATCCTTGAATTAATTAGTTAAGGCCAGCACTTGCTATTGAGAGTAAATCATGTGCTCTTCTTGACATACCCTCTGCAATTCCTCAGCTTACAACCCATATGCGACTCTCCGTCTGTTTGAACTGAGCGATTCAGGATCTGAAGCCAAATGTTTGAAGTGATGAACTGCACAGACAGATTCTTAACCATGTTGCGTTTATCTCAACTCATTCGGGGAATGCCTGGAATCACAAATTTTTGACGAAGTGATCACAGCCTGGTGCAAACACGCGTTAGTATAACCATATGATAAATGTTAAAGTAATACACTTCTTCCGAAAGAGGTCTAGGTTACCAATTCTTGCTCACTTTGTGCAATGGTATGTTAAAAAAATCACATGAGTATGATTCCACAAATCTTACCACATTCCAACCCTAAATGCCTATGCAAGCTTGTAAGCTGTAGAACAAACCTCAGAACTGGTGAACGCTCAAACATACTGACCCAAGTAGTCATAAGACAGTTAAATATATCACAGATCTGCGTTGTACACTGAGTAAGATTTTGCAATCTTAGGAGTAGTGAAGCATAACTTGTAATCGAGAAAGTAGCTCCATCACAGAACAGTTGAGCGTCATTGATCATTCAGATTGCATGGCAGTGGGCAAAGTAATACACCCCGAACATGGAACCTTCATTCCCCAAAAGTTTCATTGGAAATCGTTCTGACCAAGAGCACGTTGTCCACGCAAGATATGACACTGTTTTATTTATGTGATTTGTTTGCCCCGTTTTTACATTTAAACTGTAAGCAATATGCTACTAAAATTTCAAACACTGGGTGTCCCTTATCCATTAAGAAGGTGTAATTTATTTTATCAAATCAGCCACACAAGCAAAGCAAACTTTTCAGACGTAACGGATAGCTTGTTTCGCACTATATGACCCTATTTTGATAAGTTTATCAAAGTATTTCAGTGGAAGACTTCAATATCTATCTGAGTCGGTTGTTCTCAATTAAATGTGATGATTACTCTCACAGTTGTTTTTCAAGTTCGAAAGACAGCCGTGTACTCTCCTGAACAAAACTTGGTTTCCAGTGTTTAGTTTGAACAGATCGTATATGCATACTATACACTCATAAACAAAGCCAGTAGTCAGAGTAAACTGATATGGGCTAGTTGACTGAGACAGAATATGAAAAATGGGTGTGACCCTCGCGCTCCATTCCTAGGCTTTGGCGTAGTCTTATTCAACTCTAGGCAGCAATGGCCTCCGTACCCCTTGCTGAATAACGTTCGGTCTTCTAGTAATCAGGTTCCACACAAACCCATTGCATTTATCATCTCTCCTTCTTCGACAGAGAAGAGAGGTGGCACGTGCTGCGATATGTTAGCATTTCCTCTGTTCTGGTCAACAGCTTATATGTGCTTAGGGAAAGTGACAGCAAACAGTGACTGAGCACGAACGTTATCCTATCATATATTGTGATCAAGACCACGGCATTCTATTAGTTTGCTTCGACCATTTCGTGCACATAACGCGTCCTCATCAGCTCTGACAGACAAGGTCTGACAACAGGCCAGTAATTTTAGCTCTCTACTCTTCTACAGTATCCTGACTCGACTAGGCAACATACTGTCATGTAATTTAGAAGATTTTAAGCATAGGGAAAGGTGTTTCCCGTCACTACTTCTAATCAGTCCAGTGTTCGGAGTTTAACGGATACCTCAACGACTACCTCGAATTTCGCAGTTGTCATGAAGCTCACTGATCCACGTGTGCAGGCTGGTGCGTCTGCAGTTGTTTTTGGCCGTTTCTGAATGTGTTCGGTCACTGAGCGAAATAGTTGTCGATTGGCTCTACCCATGTTAACATCACCGTACTTAACTGAGAGAAACATAGTTAGACAGTCTGCGTTTGCGTTCATGGAAAGTGCTCCTTCGATGGTCTGAGCTCAGTGCAACAGCGCAGCTGCAGCACTGGGCTAATTAAAACGAACCCAAAAAGGGACAATTTTTATGATCCTACACCACATACAGTTTGACAAAAAATTACTCAAACAAACAAGCTATACGTTTTCGTTGGAAGACAGCCTACATTCTCTTAAGAGGTTGTATCGGTTAGACAGGGCGTTACCGTGGCGAAAGTTACGGTCTTTTGGACAGAGAATACTAATGTTGGATCTCGTTTCAGCAAGTTCATGTTGCACAGACCACTGATGGACAAATCCAGATGGACCAGTTTATTTCTCCCAGGTAACCAGATGACAGCTTATTTATGAGCAGAATACCTTGCCTTGTGCGACTGCTCATGTCAGCGTTGAACAGTTCACTCCTGAGTCTCCAAGGGCATACTATTTCACCTAACTTCCCGTATCAATTCAGTTTCCACCTTCCAATAGATCGCCAATCTATGATTTTCACTGGTCGGCCTGTCGGCCTTGTTGAGTAGAAATAAATGGCGATCAGGTAAATGACCAGGATCTTTCAGCTGTAGAGTAACTGACCCAAACGAAGAACCAGGTCACTATATTGACGAGTTGATTTATCCACTCTGAGTGATCGAAGTATATACGGACTTGTATGGAGTGACAGAAAACCAAACAAATCAGTCCACTTCGAAACCGCTGATTCGGACATCATGACAAATGCACAAAAATGAACAGATATATTTCCTCTAACAACTAACTTTAGAGAACGTTGACCTGCATAATGATATTGTTGGCTAACCTTCAGTAACAAGCCTTCGATGATACTTCACACCACAGTGAATACGAATATACTCAGAAGAAAAGAGGCTAGATTTTCATTCGGAAAAGACTGTTTCGCATTGTCCCATGCCCTGAACTACAGACAACGATGAACAGCCTGTTACTCGGCTTGATATCTATCTGTTATCATAGGGTATTCAAAATATATAGTAAATAACACTGATCAATGAACACTTATCAATATTCAGTATTTGAAAAATGGCAAATCAAAATCAAACTGGCTATAGATGAGATACATGAACGTAGATTAGGCTGAAATTAAATAATTTTACCCAGCACCGTTTAACATGTCAGACAAAAAGTTAGAAGATACGTTACGAAATGCAAACTATCGCAACATAGAAGAAATGACACCCGAAACAAATTATTCTTCGTGTGAAAAATCAACTGTCTGCAGGAGGCTGGAGCATTCCTGCTCCCAAAAATCAGTCAACGATGACTTTAATTCTGTCTTCAAATAGAGCGATGCATAGCATGATCCCAACTCCGGTTAGCAAGCCGAAACTTTGTAAAAATATTTGTCCCACTCGCGTTTGACCTGGACGTAATTCAGCTGTGCTCAGTTCGGGGAGCTTAAACAAAAGACATAATTTGGAGTAAATATTTTCGTATGAAGTGTACTTATTAGACAAAAAATTCTAACTGGTAGGATAGCATGAATGGTAAAAAACAGTTCACCATTAAAATTACTGCCTCGTGAACGCATTATTGGACGTTTAATTCAGTTTCTGGTAGATCCTATGCCTATGACGTAATGCATGACATGCGGACTGTGAATCAGCACTGAACCTTTCCATAATCGTATCAGACGAAAGTAGCCGTTCCTTACAAGCCTTGAGTGAGGTCCGCTGTTCTCATCAAACTATTTTTTACTCGTATCAGACAGAGTTTTCACAAGCACATGTCGTGGGTTAGTTGTTTTGAGTCGTCTGCAGGACAGACAAGAATACTCTGTTTTGCGTTCACTTGATAGACTTCCCATAATGAAAAAAACTCCGGACACTTACAAAACTATAGAAAGATTAGCTGACTTTAGTCGAAACTGGGGTTCTTGTAGCCGTTACATTTTACGGACCACTTGCAACTCGGGAGGTTATTAGGGGAGAAATGAGGGATGACGGTTGTACCTTCTTACAGTTGCAAAAACCGGTCATCCAGAGCAGGAGACGTGAACTGTCTGAGGTACTTGGCAGATAGATTTTTGTGCTCAATCGCTAAACGCTAACAGTTTTCCACTGAAGAGGATTAGGAATAAATGGCCAGGGCGTGGCCTGATGACGACAACCAGTTACATGCTACACCGAGCACATTTTGCAGATGTTGCTGCCGACTATCCTAAGAAGTAAGACAGAAAACAGTGACTTGACATAGAGAAGTGACATTATTGTTCAAAGAGGTAGCCACGGTGTATATGATTACTTTTCCTGGTTGGAGCCATGGTCGCGATGGTGGTCAGTCGGGCTGAATGTAGTGAAGATTGTGGTTGTGTTGCTTGAGTTTTCTGTTGACTAAGCGCAAATAAACACCCGTACAAATGGGAGCTCTCTTACTGATGATGTCTTATTTTCAGTTACAGTTCGGTTGCTTGCTTGCCAGATACAGGCAATATGATGCTAAACGTTTGTTTTCAAATGTTTCTGTTTCATAATACTTACTTCTTCTCCCTCCTCTTTCTGGGTAGCTATAGGCTCGTCTTCTTTCCATAATCATATATTAGTTTAGCATCAACCTATTGATCTCTTTGCTGATGACGGCAATAACGAAAATGACGAGGATGAAAATTTTGGCAAACAAGATGACAATAATAATGGTAATTTGTATGTTCGGAAACTGTTCATCCTAAGCAAAGATTTTTTCGGAGCCTGTGAAACAATTTGTCCCCCTCTCACCGACTAAGCCCAATTACTACTGACTCAACTTTGTTCCTGATGACTTCTACTGGGACTTCCAAATGTCCAACATTTTCAGTTGGGTTATGAAATACTTTTAACTCCACATCACGTTGTTTTGTGCAACACTGGAGACGGAACTCGGAGTATCATCTTCTTAACTGTGTGAAATTATTCAGCGTGAGTAGACGTACTACATAAATCTACTTGATTTTGTAAAGCGGTAATCAGCAGCCCTCAGCAGAATGGGTACGAATGTTGCAAACGGGAGTTGTCCGTAGGTCACATTCACCTAAAGCTAAAACATGAAGGCCTTTCTAATTACAACAGCACCCAATTCGTGACGTCTTACACGTAAACAACTCGGAGTTAGTTGTCATGCACAAATCGCTTATTATTTACGAGATGCTGCCAGGTGTGAGAGCTACCCAAATATCCTAGTTTAACTAACTGTTTTGTATATATCGTCCACTGTCCACATGCCAGACATCTAGACCAGATTATGTCGAAACCGTGGACCTGTCAATTTTGGCCGGCGTGCTGAATAATTTCGGCTCGTGGACGGCTATCGTCTGCCGACCACTACCATGGAGACCTGGTGCTTAGCCCTCCCAAATGCCGTCTATGCTAGAGCCTCTTTATCGATTGGGCTGGGTATGAATGTGGATTCGAATGTTCGGACAGACGAATGTGTCTGAAACATTATGCACCTCAACGCTGGGAGAGTCGGTCATGTATCATATACATGTACACATGTCTCGAATAACGTGAATTTTCAATCAAATTATACGATTCCGCGCATTCATTTGGGCTTCAGCGCAAACGTTCGAAGGTTGAGTTATAGTGGTCTGATAACGAATCACTTGGCGTACAAAAAGAAATTGTCTGAAAACCGCCAAATTGTTAATCGCTTAATAATGCTTGACTGTTTTCGGATTTAGAGTCAAACGACTTCATTCCTGCTCGTAATGGGGCTTATATATGTATACTCGAGTTCAAATGACAGTGACCTATCATACACTTAGTGTCACCCTATGGATCACTGTGTATGGGTGTCCGTGCACTAAGTGTGGCACCAGTAGACTATACTATCAATCTCTCTAACTTACTGTATGGTATAGACTGTCGTTTGCAACACGGATGGAATGGATATTGTTCGCACTGCAACTCACGCGAACAAGCCTCCTCTTTTGTTTTCAGTTCGAAAGTAAGCTGAGACGAACTCAACACAACACGCGTTTATGAGAACAGGTAAAGATGCGCAAACTAGTTTAAAAACCACTTACCCGTAGGTCATTACAAACAGTGTTTTCCAAGTGAATGTCGTACATATAAGTAGCTTCAGTTGATTAACATTCAAATTGTAAAGTACATCATTCTTTCACGAAAGAGAAATACACAGCACTAACGGGCACCGAACTTGTTTAAGGGAATAGGTGGTCTTCACCCTCGTCCGACAGTGGTGCACTTGTCGCGCCTGCTCGCCACTCCACCCTATTTCAGCAAGACACTATCGAATTACGATGCCCTAATTTTCAGACAAACGTTCGCATTAGCTTCGTTCAAGTTCCAGGTGAGTTCCCTGAGATCGAGTCAAACAGAACGCTCCACTCAACTGGATAAATGTAATAAATGGTAAATGGTATTCAAGTTTCATTCCACAATTTGTTATTGTTTATCTACGAACACCAACCAAACTAACATCCCCTACCTTTCAAAAAGCGCACCGCATACGCTAGTTAATAGCAGAAAAAGGTGATTGACACCAAAAGAGATTTATTTTGATCTGTGTACCCACTTTTAGAGGGCATAACCTCAAAGGACCCTTACTCTGTAATTCTGATACTTCAGCCATCGTCTACTCAGAAGTTGCCTCAACTCATGTCGGACAGAATGCAACTGAATATTCCAGGACAGACAGCCAGTGACAGTACATGAAACGGAGGTAGCTAACGTGGCTGGTAATAGCCGCATTGTAAGGGCAATTGTCCGACTGCGCACTAAGCCCATATGTACTGTCAGACTTTCAAATTTATGTTTTTGGGGCTTTCAAGGCGGCTTCGCCTGTCTCGTGTACATTTTGGGTAAGGTTTCTGAGAGTGTGAGAATTGTCTTGTGGTTTCCACATTCACCTTCTCCTAAACATGATAGTTTGTTTTATATATCGCAAACTTCCGGCCCTACTTGTGAGGGGACGAAAACCTGGACCAGTAGGGAGCGAGTGTGCATACTGCGATGAGATGAGTTGTTAAGCTGATCAGAACTTTAGAAATCAAGCGAACTGATGTAGCTCGAAGAATGGCAGTGAACACAAATGGGACATTTCATACGACCGAAAAGCGTTCGATATTGTGTTGAAAATCGATGTGACCTTATTTACAGCTACTAAGCACAGTAGCAGTAGTTATAGTCAGACGCCCAGTTCCTACATGTTGTCTTCTTGGGATTATAAGATTCTTGGACCATTAGCTGTGAGTGGCGTTCATCCATTCCACTCTTTGTTCACTCGTAGGTAAAAAATTCCAGTTCGAGATTTCAGACTGGGTTCACCAATTCAACCTTCCTCTCGACAGAAACTACCAATAAACTTCAGAAGTTATAGCATTTCCCATAGTCCACAAAATACTGCGTTCCATGGTGAATACTGTAAAAGTCACCAGCAGAATACAACAATCAATAGAGAAAAAATAACGAAAAATTACCATATCAACCAAGGCAATGTAGATGAAGGTACCAGCAGTGATGGCAAATATCCAATAGCTAGCTGAAGCTACATTTCCGACCGCAATTCCGACCAGCATGCCAAACAGCGAGAGAATGGACGAGACCACATTGAAAAACAGTGCATCTTTGATGCGCATTCCAGTTTTCAAAAGGACCGCAAAATCACCTATATTGAATTGTAAGGTGGGAATGAAAAGCACTTGTTCAGTATATTGCAACTCGAATAACCTGAATGAATTTAGTTTAGCATGAAGCCTGTGGTAGCGCGAGCAGATTCATAAAACTTTTGACTCTCGTTAGTTAACACTAGAATAGCAGTTGATTTGTCTGGTAAGCAATAAAACTATTACAACCCCCTCACTACACTTGATGGTTATAAGGCGTTGGGTTGTAATCAAGATGTAGCTCCGGTATTGGGCTGTACCCCGATCTTGATCTGACCTCCATAAACCTCATCTCTACCATAGGTTCACAAAATTCAGTCACAGTAAAAAGTGAGGCTTAGCCTCAACACGGTTTTTGCACATCGTCAGGAAAACGTTGGTCCATTGGTGTGGTGTTCCACCTAACAAATGAAAAGGGTCTGAAAACAATAGAAAGGAAGCTGTCACCAAAACCAGTTAAAGATGTGATCGGACGCATATTGTAATGCACGACCAAGACGGAGGCGCGAATGTTCCAACGCTCAGCCAAATATCTTGACGCGGTGTAAAGATATGACCAAAACCAAGTGCGGACAACACGAGCAACCGAACGAGTCACCAATGGACGAAGTTGGGTTGGGTTGTATGAAACGGCAGCCGAAAAGACCCGCGGTAGAAAGCGCGCAGAACCAAGCAGAAGTGCGTACGACGTTTATGTGGAAATCTCGCTCCGTTGTGAACTAGAATTTCGGTTCAACCTGATTCACTCGACCGTGCTTAAGCGTTTTCAACTAGCCATATAACACTTCAGCCTTACCCAAACACCCTGAATTTCTTCCAATTTTGATTATACTGTTGTACTATTCCACAACTGAGAGTTTTGCTGTTCTGTGGACTGCTTAAAAATGGATGAAGAGCTGGGAGTCGATGAGGCATTCCCAGCTTTCCTAGCGCTATCGGCAGCCGCTGACTTGCGATTATCTGCACTAACAGACAATAATCTGCTATGCCTTGTAAAGAGTTAAGTCAACAATTGGTTGGTGAATAAAGTCCGACTCACGTCATTGTTTTACACTCTCATCCTCAAAGTTGATTAGATGGGTAATTGATTCTAACCAAATCGCATTAGCTAATCTCAGTCTAATAGTTTTCACCTCAAGCGCTCTAGGAATCAATGTAGGATGTCTTTTCTCGAAAACAAAACATGATTTTTCTGTCTTTCAATTCCAAATCAAAGCCACTACAACCCTCGAGGTGCACGGTCAGGCAAGCGGTAGTTCACAGTTTGCGTGATTAGACCAGCCGCTACGAAAAGAAATGAAGTGAATGTAGTGGGTAACAGGGTGATAAAAATCGAATGAGGTTGGCAAATTACTTGCAAGTGTTCCTGTGTACTACAACAATTTACGCGCTCTAACTGTTTTATGGTACATTGTTCAGTGCACTCGCTCACAGGTAAACAGCCTAATTATACGCATTTCATTCTATAATAGTATTCCACCGTGTGTTGCTTTCTGACACTTCATATGACACGCTGGTAACAACACTGACTGCCGACTGCATGATTGCAGCACAGCTCTGGTCGATCTCAACAGACCCTAGGGTATACTTAAAAAGCCTGTTTATCTTGCGAGATCCACCACGCATGTTAATCTCTGGTACGTGACCTGAAGGCCTTTCTTCGCATCATGTGACCAAATCTTCACACACTACGGAGCATTAAAAAATTGCCTTGATGCACTCACATCGTTCAAGGTCATGGCGCAAAAGACGCAATTTGTGCTTACCCAGTTCATGTGGCAGTTCGTGACAAAATACGGCGACCGCAGTGCTCAACCCGCCGGAGATACTTTGTGCAAATGCTGCACCTACGATACAAATTTCAAAGAGATTAGTATGTCTTATAGCAATAACAGCTAACTCTCTGAGCATAGTCTAACAACTGTCTAGTACAATTGGAAGCAGTGACAAATTATTGACCACTCTCACCTGAACGAGGTTGCAGCAGAACCTTTAGGTGTTAGTAACGAATAATGATAGTTAATAGTACTGTTAGCATTATTACTATAACAGCGATGAGAAAATAAAAGGGAACAAGAACAGGAGAGAAAAGAAGGAGAAGAACAAACTAAGGATGACATACTGCTTGCATTCTCAAATTGTGTGCTTGTTCGGGTTTCAGTACTGGGTTTCAGTAGTCAACTTTTGAGCTAAACGACAATTGCTGATCTCTTTCTTGGAAGATAATCTTTATTTCAGAGTTTTCTAATTGAAATTTGACGAGCTACTAGGCACGGTCTTGTTTCGTGCCGTATGAATTAGCGTTGAATATGACTAAATAAAGTCAGTCCGGAACCCAAAACCCTACTAGGTTTGAGTACGTCAATTAAGAACGTTACTTTGAGTTAGTGGAGTAATCAATCAGTTACTTAACTCGCTTATCCTTCACAAAATTAGTAAGTGTACGGGGAGACAGAATAGAACATGCAGTTCACAATGCTGATCAATGTACCTGAACCTTGATTACACGTTTTAGATGTGATATGAACTTTGAGACCAGTAATCAGAAACAATGTTTTCTGAGCCTCGCCAAACCATCGTAAAGTCACGTTTGTTTGTAAGAGTGTTGTCAATGTTCACGTTGCTAAGTGGTTTATTGATGACAAAAATGGATGTACATTGACGTTTGGAGCAGGATTAAGCTATGTGATAGTAACTTGTGATCAGTGATAGTGTGGTTCGGTGGTCATGAGGGTCAATATTTCACTCCCTCCGAGAATATTAGAATTCGAGCTGCTCTGTTGTGTTTGCTACCCTGCTTTCAATAGTTTTATTCGACGCACCAATAGAAACACAAAGTCAACCACTCAATGTTTGAACTTAACATCTCCTTCAGTCACGGTTGTTCTCGGCATAGGGGCCAGGCCGTGTAAATGAACAAAACAATCATGAGTTAGTAACCGGAAATGACCTACCGGCAGACTGACCGGAGTACATAACTCACGCTAGTTATATCAGTTGTCGTTGGCAGTAAGTGGAAAAAAAGATTGGTTGTGAATATATCACCGTTTCTTCTGTCGATTCTAAATTAAGCGGATCACATCAAAAGCTGTCTAAAGTTAGCCTGGAATCAAGCTAACAGCCCGTTGGTCTAGCGGTTGTACTCATCCTCTTTCTGGTAGATGAGTAGAAAACACCCCTAAACCGTAACAAAGCCCTCTCAATGTGAAATATACACACATTTAGAAAATGAGGTGAGTGCCCGCCATGTTTTGCTATGCAACGGTTGACTTAGCCGGTGGTGGGCATGATGAACTGAATATACAGGTGCACGGGAATCGCACTGATCACGAAAGTTTTTGGAAAGCTGTGTGGACGCTCCGAAATAAATCATTAACACGCGAAGTCAAGAAAATTTAGCAAATATGTTTTAGGCTGAAGGTTAGTATGCGTTTCAACTGCTAACACAGAACGGCGGACAACAGCGATCGACTCGGAATACGAACAGCTTTCTGTAACATCATCACTAGTGTCAAATAAGACAGACGCATCAATTCGAAGTTCAGCTGTAAAAACGTAGTAGTTGCATCTGTCTGGAGGAAGAAATTTGAAAGTTACTCGTTCAAACTAGTTACTTTAACACTTAATAGAAACCGTCTGTCAGTGTATGGGGAGTAACTCGACCTGGATTTGTAGAAGACCATTCTTCTCCGCGTGACGAAAGATGAGATTTACACAGATGTCCTGTAGACGAATCTGTTGCCGGCGGTAAGTAAGCCCAGTCTACACATTTCGTGAACGGATATCGTTACATTACTCACACAATCTGGTTCGTCAGTTTATGAAACTTGAACCTAATCCTCGTCTTGTGTGTCCTCTACATGCTTACATATGTCCGTTACAACTGGAGACATTAAGTTGGTTGTCAGTTCGATGCCAAAAAAACAGAAACAATTTACCAGAAGGCTGCCTCCGTACTACGAATGAACATAATTTACTTAATCGTTAACATGAAAATAACGGGAAAACGGGTGATATAACAACTTCCCAGTTAGGAGCGAAATATGTGGCCAAATTTTTCACGGCATATTATAATGAGCGAACTTGCAGTGGCTTCAGATCTGGGTACAAGACGCTTATGAAGCACAGTATTTCGAAATACAAGGCTCTAAGATTTGCAAGCATTATTCCTCCGGTATTAAGAGGTTTCCAGTCTGAGAAGATCAAACGGGGTCTGCTGAGAGACCAAAGTCAGTAGTTGAACTCAGGAATAGTCCCTATACACATTTTCAAAGTCTCCATATGTTTTAATCGCTAAAATTCTGCTAAAATAGATCGCTGCTGACATCTTGTCGATGCTAGTTGTTGCTCGGTTCAAGATGAAGGGCACTTACTGTATATGTGATATGTCGTGGTTGTTTTATGTGCAAATATTCCCGCTTTGATTCGGTTCTAATTGCATTGTGTACTTTCCAGGATGGTCAGCTGTTAGCTACATAGTATGCGGTGCATCGAATAATTGAATGAACTAATTCTTGGCATTAACAGGCCAGTAGAAAAGGCAATAGCATGAAATGTGCCTATCATATTCGAATTTAACTGATCATGTGGTTCAGTTTAAAACGTGTAAGTAGCCTTATTGTCGATAGCCACTGCTGAGTAAAATTTGTAAACGGGTCAACGCTACATGGAACGTGCGTGGAACACACCAATAAAAAAACTTAAAACTTGCCGATAGCCATCCCGTCCGTGAAATTATGCAGTCCGTCCCCAAGAATAACCATCCATGCTACGGAAGCTACGGATCCAGGGACCTGCAAAAAAAATGTTCCGTGTTTTTGTTATCTTTATCGCTAGATTTTTGTTGAAAAGTGTGCTAGGTTTGCATTTATCCCCAGGGCAATTCAACTGTGATAGCTCAAACAAATGAATTTACCTCCGTGAACTACTTTTTCCGTAAGCTCCCGTTAGACGCTTATCACACTCCGCAGTCAGGTTTAACAATTCATAGTTCCAACAGCGTGTTTCAATCGTACCTTCGAGTTATACTTTAACTGTATTCCTGACAGTATTCTCCAACAGAAAATTCTTCGAAACTAATCGTTTTACTCCTTTTCTCAGAGTTTCTAGAAGTTTGTTCGCACCCGGTCAGGGTATACATTTTTATTCGTTCCTCTGCTGCATTAAAGTGTATGGCAAACTTGAACTGAATACAACAGATATATTTGGTTTGTTTACGCAAAAAGTAGTAAGAAAGCTGTATGACAGGTTGAACACCGGTTTTATTTGGTCACCACTCTTGTACATCGAATTCTCCAATTTGAACAACTTGAGCTTTGCTTATGTAATAGCCCACATGTTGAAGGGATCCTATCCCTAACCATGAAGTGTGAAAACTCAAAGGTACAATTAATGTAATAAAAATGGTTTGAATGTTACTTGGTAAATCAGTTCAAAAGTCAACGATGGATTTTGACAATCATAAGTTGGATATCACTCATTCCATTGCGGTTTGCACATTCAAACAGCCTTTTCATTACCTCCACTTTGAAGGCCATCTACAGACTCGAGTCTTGCTGTTGTTGTTAATGTCAGTCAATGTTCACCGGGCGTTTAGTTGTCTCATGTGATCGTGAAAGAAGCATCTTGACTGCTTTACCACTAACCTCACAATAGGCATGACTGAAGTAGCACATCTGAACATTACATCACAGTTCCTTCGTGTCCAACACTCGGTTTTCTTTATTGTCAAGGTAGGAGTCACAGTGACAATCATGGTAACTTCAATCAGTGAGTAAGATCAGTGAGTAAGATCTCTAGCTATGGTCCTATTTTCACTTCATGTATTCTTTCGATTATTCTGCTGCTTATTAAAGGACAGTCCGGAATTGTGTTTGTTTTAAGTCGATAGACATTCGTGTTTGATTGCAATCGTTGCATTTTGATAGATATTTTGACAAGCCTACGATGAAGATCTTTAGCCAGGGACTCTGTTGACACAGGCTGAACTGCGTGTCAGTTGTGTTAGTTGACGGATGAAAAGTCCGAGAACTTTATGCTGTGATCCTGTTCACAACATTGCCGATGTACTGAACGCAAATATTATCGGATGTCCTGGTACTTGGAGTCCAGCCAATACGATTACAATGGAATGATCACACTCACCTTAATACCTCTAGTTACGCGATCCAGTGTTGCCTACTGATATCCTTCTGAAAAATAACGATATTATAGCCTTGTTGTGACTTCTAACTGCAACCGCGCGCTCTTGCTTAAGGATTATTTGTCTGTACTTCTATGTGAAATTACCATGTGGAACCGGATTCAAACTCACTGTCACGCAATTCAAGCGTGTATTTACTTGCTGTTAACTGATATGTTATTGAGGTGATACAACACCAAATGGTTAGCTCTGATGTTTAAAGAAGCAGTTTGTGGCTTTGATCCACTGAGTTCCAAAGCCCATAGGCGTTTCTCTCCCGTGTTGCATGAAACTTACTGTTGTAGATTTTGGTGGTCCCTGTTGTCTCCATGCTTTGCATACCACATGTTAAACGTTTCGACAAAAGTCTTATCGTTGTGTGGGCTGGAATAAGAATGCGATTCTGGCTAAAATAACAATCCGGCCTAAATATACGTTCGTTTGGGTGTACACACGTGTACTTACGCATACCCGAATGTTCAAGTTGCGAAACCACATGAGGTTGATGTCACCACGCACAGAACAATTTCTATGCTCACTCTTGATTTTGGTGAACATTCACGATCAATATATCTAGCCTGACCGTGGAACCTTTGCAGTGTTCGTTGTTGTGTTGAGTAGTTACGTAGGGTATTGTGGTGGTTTACTGAGTGTTCCGGTCCCTAATTTGCGTCAATAAATCCGGTAGACCCTATCAGAACACTAATGTCCCCAATTGAAAACGTTCAGCTAATAATTCTAGAATGGTCGGCTTTTAACTACCTACAACAGGACATCGTTACATAATAAATAGGTTCATTTGAACAGACACCACTCTTAACTTACTGAGATAGTTGGCAGTGTTGAGGATTCACTTACGTGGTAAACCTGAATTGTATTTTAATCTTTGAACTAACCTGTCTACGTGTTTATATATGTATCTTGTCCAGTTTTTGTTGTCAACATAGGAAATGATTGTGCGCCAACAATCCCAGGTAGGCAGTTAACAGAGAAGCATAAACTGAACGTATTAGGGAAAAATATGAAATCATTATTGAAACACTTCATTCTGCGTTAAACTCGAATCTGACGTGTTGGTCGTAAACATACTTGCTTTGGAGAACGAGTATTATCACCTTTAAACCCGGACGAAAATTTCACCTACCTCATGTGAATGACCGTGTCCATGTTCTTTCTTGTCTTCCGAATGCTCATGACTGCATGTCATTTTGTTCTTTAAGAGAGAAATGAACAAACAACATAACCGTATCTGGTAAGTCTCGCACTCACTCTGACATTCGTTACCTTATCGCTTGGAATGCAAGTACACCCAGCAATTCGTAACATTACTCCACGTTTCCTGGAATAGCTGTTACCCAAAAGCTTTAAAATAGCCCATGTAGTAACGAACGTCGGTAAGCCACTGTAAAAACCTGTCTGGTCCATCAGTCTGCTATCCCACTTGATGGGCTCCTTATGACGGAGGGATGGATAGGTAATTTAGTTCATAGTAAAATGTTTGAGCTCTCGGTGTGGTTCTGTAGCCAAGCTAGTAGGGCGCTTTCCACGTTCGGAAATGCTGTTTCTGTCGTTGGTTCAAATTAAGCCGAATCCCACATTTTCCACAATAAGATATTTCCTAAAAACAATTGGTTTTTTTCCCGAACTAAAAACTATTGCTTAACTTAGAAAACAACCCCTGATTAGTAATCGGGGACTTGGTAAATTTCCAAATAAACATCAGTTGAATGCGATCGCAGTGTTCAAATCTAGTGCCCCTTTTTAGAAAAGGCTGACTAGAAAGTTCACATGCGAATGCTGCGATCAAATGCAACTGATGTTCAATCTTTGAAAAATAATCTTCATTTATAGAAATATGGAGTTTTTTTTACCTGAATTCAATGTGTTGAAAACTGTCCACCACACGACGCATTCACGGTATTTGTAACCAGCAGAGCCGACAGTTAACTCATTTCTTCATGATTTTCGTCGTTCACCGACATCACCATTGTTTTCACACTATACTCCCCCAAACGCAGGCAAACATGTCTAGGTTCAAGCACTCACGATTCTTGCCATAGCACTTATTCCTTTAGCAACCGATTCGCGAAGAACAAACAAAGTGCTGTATTTATTCTGTCGATGAGATGTATGCCATCCAGCTCGTGGCTAATTAAAGTGAAGTTGCGGAATGGTAATAGTTGACAGAAGGTGCATCTGCTGACGAAACAGTCAGGACGCATCATGCACTGTCGATCTGCCGGTACAGTTCGGATGGTATGGTGATGAGTGGTGGTGTGGTTCCGCTCAGCCAGTCGTATTGCAATCATGTGACCGAACGCCAGTGCGCTATATGGACTGTTGTTTCGTGATGTAACGTAATTTACTTTGACGTCCTGATTGCCACATATGCCAGTTTTATTTGAATCGTTCTGGATTTGAGTGCCATGTATGTTAATCGTTTGGTCCAACAAATTTAGAGCCTCTGTGGCCTAATTTTGACTCACTGTCCCAGTAAACGGTGTTGCCGCGTCTCTTCCCTTTCTTGGTTTCGGGTCAAGCGACTGAGTGCGGTACTAATGCGACGATTCAATGACAGTTTCCCAGCGACTTTTTTCTGCACATTTTATCCAAGCGTGAACTCTATCAGCTTGATCCCGATCTAGTAAACTAGTCCTAACCAACCCTTCTGATACCTACTCAGGAGTTGAATGTGAGCAATTTTTAGATCTTTCGCTGTATTTTTTGCGTACTACTGAATCCGAAGTACTGACATTCCGGCTTTGTTTTAATTTGTGTGGTTTATCTTATATTTGTTACTTCTGAACATGTTACTGTACAGTTCAGTTTTGAAATGAGGAGCAACGCAGATTGCTGCATTATTTAGACCACATCGTGAGGGTTGAAGTACCACGAGATGGACTGTCCATACGAACACTTAAGCGGGTACAAACCATGGAAATATTTTCTAACCCGCCTCGCGGAAACTGATTAGTCGAACCGCAGCTGGTGACATCTACAATGCAGTATTTGTTCGGCGATACCATTAATATTAGAGGTGGTAGTAGTGACGGTGGCAATATTGGTATTTTGGTATTGACATGGTATCATTCAAACGACATTAAAGAAGAGAAAGTGAATGAACTCTGTTTTTCGAAAGAGAACAGAGAACCCACAGATATTGGTGAGTTGATGCTATCCTTCAGTAACACTTCGGAGGCAAATGTTGTAATCAAAATGATTCAGTTGAAGTAAAAATGTAATTATTCTCTCAAGTCTTATCAAATCTACGTCACTAGCATTAACAGTAAACTGTAGCCATAGTATGTGTAGAAAAAGTGCAACCCGCAATCAGTCGCTGGTGAATTGAGAATTCAATTTTAACTACTCATTAGTAGTATGACACACGAAATTATATGTTACCTACATACTACAATGTATCTCAGAAAGGTCTCATGGCGAAACATTTCTGTGAGGTACGAAACTTGGGCATCCAGTTATTCCATGAGACTGGCGTTTAGACTGCAAACATTATGCTCACCAAACAAAGTGAAATTTTCAGTGCCTAAGGGTTGTACCGCACAAGTTTAGGCCTTGTGGACAATGAAATCACATCATTTCACGACGGACTTTTTGCAATGCAAATAACGGGCTCGGTGAATTCTCGAACACTGGACAAAATGGCAAGCTATCGAATCCACCACTACTCCTACCAGTCGCCAAATACCCATGATTGTTTTGTGTTAGGTATCTCCTTTGAAGAAACAACCCTTCTAGCACCTAATCTGAAACCCTTTATGGGATCTAAATATCATCAATCATAGACAGCAAAACATCAGTGGTTCACACTAATGCTTAACTGTCACACAACCATGAGGAAAAAACAAACCCTACAGAGAAAGAGAGAAGGGAAAAGAAAGGGACGGGAAGGGACCTAACTACTGAAAATGACTACGTCCATGTTCAAACATTCAATATCAAGGTGCCTACACCTTGCAAACAAAAAACCGAGCTGCAAGTGAGATTAAGGCGTCATCAGCGAGACAGCTTCTTTACGGTTTTCACTGCCACGCGTCATTAAACGCACTCACTTCACAGACAACTCGGACAAACAACGACAACATTCACGCCACTGAGCTCGATTAGCCGCCATCTCACCTAGAGTCTCCAACCACCGACTCTGTGAGTAGCGAGGGCCCCAGCCCGGGAGACGAACACGACCCACGGTGGCCAACCCCTTCGTGAACGACTTCATTTCCCTACGCCAGGTCAT
>QNGE01000534.1:0-30716 GCA_008508345.1 Paragonimus westermani | reverse complement strand
GCACCGGTCACGCACGTAAACCGGTTAGAAGTGCACACGACGTGTGAACGGAAACCGGGGGGTGCTGCGGGTTGGAATTGCGACTCATAAACGAGAGAGCGCGCGTTGCATGTGACTAGCGATTTGGACAATAAAGATTGTGCTTTGTTGGACGCCTTCTCGCTACAATATGGGACGAACCAGTTTGACAGCCCACATCACTCGTGGGATGTACAAGTTTGGGTACTTCATGCGTTCTTCTGCTTATAAGGTTACAACTCTGGGAAGGTATGGTGAAAATACATAATACAGTAAGCAGGATTTCTCACCTGTAACGGATAAATGCAGCTCTTAATGATCCCTTTAAACTAGTCCTCAGAAATAAGCCGGAACTATGGATGAAACCCATATTTCGATTATACATCAGTGAGAAGCATTCGCAAAATTCAAGCCATTCCGGTGTCGTTAAGACGGCACGAATACCACGTATAACTCTTAGCTGAACGGTAAAGTATGTCTTGGAAAGATATCCTCCTTGAAAATCTGCATCCTACGTGTTGGTTATTGGAAGGATTTGAGCCCGTCAACTCTACATTTTGTTCTGTAATAGTACGCTGATATTCTGATTATGAACCCTCTCTTACAAAGTTTGCTAATGCGTTTGTATCAAAACAATGATGCCGGATCAATTGTTCGGACATGTCGTTCCCGGATTGTCTTGGATGGGTATGATCGAGATGGCTGCCGTCACACTCTAGTGTCTATTCTTTGGTCCACAATGAACACAAGTCAGTACCTTAGTTCTGACTAAGCTAAATTCCATGTGGTTTTCACAGGAATTGAAATGTCACCACAGACCTTCGTTTGCACATGTTTCAAGTCCCCAGGCCAGAATTACAAAAATATGACAGTGACACCTTGAAAACATGAGGCCAGTTTAACTGACGCTGAACTTCTTGATTTGCAATGCGTGGGAGGGACATATGTTTCGCCAATACTTCCACTAACTAATTCACATTCGGGTGTGTTGCGGATAAACCGGAGGAGTTTGGTGGTCTATCCCGCAGCCAAAGTTGTTTCCATTTGAACAGATTCTTCAGATACTCACAGTTCTTGTTCAGCATCTCAGTTTCTTACTGATACACCTCCTTAGTTTGAACTGTGCGTTTCCATAAAAAAAGTTCTGAGATCTTTTTCTAGTGCGTTGCGCATTGTGAACACGATCTCTGGTAATGTATGCTGCAGTGTTTGAACTGTCTGTGTTTTTTGTTCCAAGCGCTGCTGGGGTAACAAAGTTCGAACTGTTGAGCCTATTTGCTGTGCGACGCCGTTTATTATAAACATCCACTGTTTTCAGATACACTTTCCACCACTATAGTTGAGAATAGGGTCTAAATCCAAAAAAGACTTATGGACAGAGGAATTTCATCTACAGCAAACGGCTGCGTAGTTTACCTGGGAGCAGGAATGATCCTAAAAAGAAATATATCAAATGAAACAGTGATATATACATCACACGTATGCGGTAATAGCTGTGGTTTGTGACTGGTAACTAACTTCAAACATAGCACTATGTGACATTGTCTGGGTTGAATGTGTTTGTCAGTAGCCCTTCGACGACATAACTATAAACTAGCCCAACCCAACTCTGAATGAAGACCATCGTTTGATACCTTATGATCCCGTTTGAAGATAAAATGTCACTTGGAGATTCTCACTACACTGTTACGTTAGCAGGCTAGTGTTATCTTCCCAAAGAAGGATAAAACTAAGATCCGAGTATGAAGCATCCTGAACTACTGCATAGATTACTCTAAAATGCTCGGCCCTGAACACTATTAAGCACCAAACATACATACTCAAGTTCGAACATTCCATGAAGGGTACTAGCCAAACGTTGAATGAAGGACCTCCTACAAGCGTGTTCACAGAAAGTGCCTTTCTTCAGAGTGCCGGCAAAATATACAAAAACCAAAAATCCTTTCCCAATAATTCACGAGGGTAAAACAATTTTTTGTAACACAGTACTGATGACGAGTGGCTAGGTTGCCACGAAACTGAACTTTGTTTCCCGTTCACCTAACCCACCTTTACTACTCAGGCCAGTAGTCAATATGTCCTCGCTCACAAGAGACATTGCGCGCGATGCCCGACGACAAGTGGTCGGGTCCAGTTGAGACAACCTCCGTTTTTGCCCTGGTACCATCAGACTGCCGGGTGTAATGGATGGCCTGAACCCGCTCAAACGACGGACCTCTGTGGAACGGCGGGGATTTCGCATAGCACGCTTTCGGTCCTCCTGAAATTTATGAGGAATTGAATGAGAATAATTAGACGCGTATAATCATGATGCCATTATTTGTTAGCAGTCCATCATGGAAGTGATTTCGTGATCGGCACACGAAGTTACATGTGAATCTTAATTCCTGCGGCCTGTGGCCAATCTTTTCCCAGCTACCATCGTCTTACTTAAAATGAAGTACGTCTGCTAAGTAACCTTCGTTAGCTTCTTGTGTGTCTATATGTTTTACTACTTCTGAATGACTAGTACGTCATCCCCATCACATTCGATAGCTATCGCACTAACCGACTGAAACAAAACAGATTGGGAACAACCGTGAAATGTCACCATTATTACAGCTAGCAGAATCGACCCATTAGACCTGAAATAAACTTCTGAACCGCAAGTTTCATCGGGTCTTCACAGTCTCGACCACAAACAATTCTATCATCACTCATGTCAAGTCATGGAAAAATACAACGTAAAACTGAGTTTTCCAGAAAACACTGTTCCATGTCATCAAAATCGACCGAAAACATGTTTTTGTCTAATACCGCTAATAAGATAAGTACCTTTGGGTAACCTATTCACGGGAGAAGGTGGAGGTTTACGGGAAAGAATCAGTCACTGACCTCCTCCAGTCTTTTTTCAGCCCGATATTCGGAAACGAATCCCAGCGTTTTTTCGGCCATGAAGAAGAAGTATACTCCACCCAGTGCGACCAGTCCCTTGTAGACAGCAAGGCGCTCTCTGTTCACTTCGTCTTCTGCAGTTGCGTCGTGGCTGTGACCTTCTCCGGCCGAGATGGCCTGCAAGGTTAACACCGGATAGGTCAACAATAAATTAACTGGTCAAGAAAGTGGCTTTTAATAGTTAGCTTTACCAGCATCGTCAGACAAGAAACTTCAAGATGAACGTTACGTTGTCAGTTTTTATAACATAATAAGCACCCGAGTACATTTATAAACTAGATATACTATCGTGAAACTGGGTTTAAAATTATGGGCAACCGTGGAAACTGCAGTTGTTGGTTTTATCGTTTAGTACAAACACACTTGATGACTAGATGAGTCATGTAGTTTGATTAATCGCTGCGAGAACGCGTTCAGCAAAGCATAATCTTTATTGTTCAACTCGCTGGTTGCCATGCTATGCACGCGCTCGTGTTTGTGAGTCAGAATTCCGGGCCACAACAACAGCGGTTTCCGTTCACACCATGTGCACTTCAGCCCGGTTTGTGTGTGTGAACGACTCCTTTCGTCAGGGATTTTTTTCGTCTGTCATTCCTCGTCCGTTGGGCCGATCTGGTTAGGCGATGGCTCGTCCGGCCCCCCGTGTTGTCTGTAAGCTATCCACTGTGGTCTTTGATCGTATTCTGCGACCATGTCGAGATATTTCTCCGAGTGCTGGAATAATCGTGCCCCCTGCTTGGTTATCCATCCCATTTTGCCTGCCATGTCTTGTACATCTGTCCGATCTCGCTGAGCGACAGCTCATCCAGTCGCCCGTGCTGTCCCCGATCCACTTACTGTGGGCTTTTGTACGTACTTCCTTACTGCGTTGAGGTATTCCGCCAAGAGTTACAGTACCCGCATCTGTAGTTAGATAGTCCGTCACATAATTTCCAAATGACCTTGTGTTTTCTAACTTAAATATCACAGTTATACTCTAGAAAGTTTTCTTTTCCGCATTTTACCCAAGGTAAGTGATACAGGATGAAAAACCACCAGTAAGCGATTAGACGAAACGTCATTTGTTCTGAAGAATAGGTTCGCTAATGTCTTGAAACTCCCCATTTCCAGTCGTAAAACGTATATTGTAGGCAATGTAAAAAAATTAATGACTTCATGGTCAAACAAGTTCATTAAAATGTCTAGTCAGGTTGCGCCCAAGAGGTGATTCCTAGTTTTTGCATTCTGTTTCTAATTAGAGGAAAGACCCAAGGTATTCGTACGTTCAATGTTTTATCGATCAGCGATTGTTTGATTAATGAATAGTGGCAACAAAAGAAATTACAGGAGCACTAATGGCTCCAAAAACATGTGAAACAACGTTTCAATATTGACGTGAAAGAAGATCGTAATCCTTGATCTATTACAGAGACTAATTCAATGATTACCACCTCAATGTTGATTACACTAATCCATTTTCCAAAGAACACTGAAAAACAGGTGTTGCCGAAATGCAACAAGGTTACTCAGAACGAATATTTGAAGGTAACGTCCAATACGGAGTTTGCCTGTTTTACAAAACCCAGCCTTTCAAACGAATTACTAAATATACCACTTGCTCTTCGAAACTCCAAACAGAATGGTTATCGATGGTATCGGTGGAAGTATTCTAAGGAAATTTGTGTACTAGATGGAAAAGTAATGAAAAGCCTATCAATGATTCCATGAATTGCCTTAAGTTTGTGCTTGCTCATCTTGTTTCACCAAGCAGAATGCTTTGCGCTAGTCGTTGCTACCTTGTCATCGTTGCCTAGCAGATTACGAACTTATTTAGTAATATTCGATCGTGCTAGCCATTCAGTAAATGTTCATCAGGCGCTACCTGCAGTCGTCTATCCGGTTGTTTTAGGACAGATGCTTGTTCGTGTCAATTACGATTGTGTCACAACATGGCGTATTGTGAAAATCTAAAGGAACTACGAAAGAGCTGAATTACTAGCCATCGTGAACGTACCAAACTCTTTAAGCTTAAAGAGGTAACTGATAAACACGTGCTTTTTGCGTGGAACGCCCTACCAAAGGAAGCAGTTCTGCATTACTCGTGACGAAGCAGTGTGTACAGTTAAGTTGGTGTATTTTTGCTTATACTGTCATCTGGATCAAGCAATAGATAACTTCTTGAACAAAACCTATTATTCTTAACCCTACTTTAATGTATTTTAGGTACAAACGGATATTCATGATGACACGATGAAATATTGAGCACCATATGGCTGCATTGATTGATGGCATTCTATTGGCTGACGAGCCATGTCTTCACATTACAACGTCTGATTAAGGAGAGTTGTAGTCTTGAGTGAGCGGCCTGCACCTGTAACCCCGCACTGATCTGCTCTTTGGACTATAAAAACCCTAAGCCTTACTAGCCATTGTCGGTTTCTTGAGTTTACGATTGTCTCGTGTGCAAGCCGTCCTAAATTGAATCGAAGGTCGACGTTTATTTTCCCATAAACTCTGCTACTGAGGCTAAAAGCTGGGAGGTACGATGCTCTCGCAATACCACATAATCGTCTCTTACCCTGATACTGTCACCCCGGATTGGTTCGGGTTAGCTACTCGCGTCTATATCCGCCATTCGCCTCCACCGTAAACCCGAGGCATAAGAGATTCTTGTATATACTAGCTTTATTCTTGTTAAAAATTCAACATAGCTCATTTGAATATTGTTTGGGTGATCTGCCTTGGTGACAGACTGAATTTTCCGGCTGCAAAACCGCACTATCCATGCCGCCTTCATTCCAGAATTATTCCACGACAATCCAAGTGCGATTATCACAATGAGGGTAAGAAGTTCGTTTGCAGGTTCCCGATATGCCGGGCCCATCATCACGTGCAGTCACAATCATTCTGAAACTAACTTATGTACCGTTAGCAAACTATGTGTATAGTCAATTAGTGAAGTTAAGTTTCGTTAAAGACGGTTTTTTAACGGTCAGATTACGTCCCACAAAATCAACTTTTAAAGATGCTCGGAGAAGTTGTGTTGGCTGAGACATTCTACAATTTTTTGTATGGTTCACTCACGGAGTTAGTTCAAGCGAACTTCTTTATAAACGGCAGCAGAAGGTATTTTGAAAAGGCTATCCGGACCTATCAGAAACAACTTACAACGCACGATTCAACCATTGTCCAAAAGTAAGACGGAAATCGAACCGCAGTCGTAACGTTACTGCGATATCTAACAGGATTCTTCTGACTTAAAGACAGTTTACTAGAAGGCGTGCTGCTCTACCCCGTTTCTTTGAAATTGGTCAGTCTGTACCAACCAAGGACTATCGTGATATAGCAACTGTGTCGAGTCCCGGCTGAATTTAAAGACTTCGAGTGACAGAACTTTGCTAAAAATCCGTTCACCTAACCATCTAGAAAACTTTGTAATCACAATTCAGGTTAGTCTTTACTCGTCTGCTTAGGATCAGCAATTTCAGAATGAATGTTTAAAGAGGGCGCATCTCCTAGTGGCAGGCGATTGGAGTCGTTCAAACACCGTTTGTTCCAGGGTTAAAGGTATCATCTTCGAGTTTAGCTAGATCTACGGGTAGAGTCGAACATCAACTGACCGAATTGAAAGTGGATTATTTTGGTTCACATTTTCTGAGACAGGTCTACTGTATACCCGTGTTTCATTTATGCAACCTTCTTGCCTCATGCACCGGTAAATTACAATTCTCATCCAAATGACAATTTTACTGTCATGTGGATGGTGTAGCCCTAGGTTGTCCTCCTGCGGACCATGTTAGCAGAGGTCGTTGTGACGTTTTTGATAAGCAAGTACAAAATGTTGACAGTTCAAAATATTCCCACAAGCGATACGTGGATGATATATTGGTATCATGTTAATCGCATGGTTAGATAGAAAACATAACACCCACCCTTACAATCTGTACTGCAACATCAGATTTACTAATGATGTCGAGTATAAACTCATCAGAGATGAAAATAGATCTCTCGCTAGAAGCATTTTCTGAGAGAAGACGTGTGCTGCTCATTTGCGTTATTTAAAAGCACCGTGTCATTCGTTTTTAAATGTGAACTCGTATGAGCACTGTCATAGAGATCGTGGAATTAATTCAGGTGCGCATACTTTCGAGGAGCTTGGATTTATCGAGTAACATCTTATCAAGAATGGATACACCATGCGTTTTATCTACGAGCATTCTAAGCCACTGGACTTCTGACAAACCCTGGCAACATTATCACAGAAACCCATACTCATACATCAGCCTTAGAAACGAGAATATGTAGTGTAGTGAGGACGAGCGATTTCCTTATACTATACATGCTACTACTCAGTAGTCAATAAGAAGCACGTATTTGGATATTGAAGTAACCAAGAAAACAATGTAGCATTGGGGTGCACCTAGGTATGAAATAGTTTTCTTTCCATATACGAAATGGGAATTGACAGCCGTAACAGTCCTGACGTACTTGGATCAATGTTATGTGCGAATGGGTGTGTTTTTTGTTGTCGTTTTGAATCGTCCCTTTTATGTGTTGATTTTCCGGACAAACACTTATTGCACCTTCCGTAATCTCGGCTCACAATACTTACACTTTTTAAGGAGCGAATAATAGAAGCAGCATTAGGTCACATCTATATCTCAGTCAAGTTCATTGTACTATACTGAACAGTTTACACACCCTTAATCTTCCAGAACGCACAACGAAGACACTCAAAACTCGAATTTCAGAGTGCCTCCACACGTCTTTCAAGTGTCAAAAGTGGGACAGAAACAGTGCAATTATAAAACATTTACAGGACTCTGGTCACCAAGTAGACCCCATCATAGCATTCTGCGTTATCTGTCAACAATGAACGAACATACCCGAGCGTTTTGCGAAGTGCTTACAACACATCTCATGGAACTACTACTGTATTCAAAAACAGTTACTAATGAAACTTTCGCTAACCCGGTACGTAGATTTAACACCATTTCTATTCTTCCTCCTTCATTCCCATTCTTCGTTTCCATCTTACACTTCCGGTTCTCCGCCAAACAACCAATGTATAGTAACTGCGTACATTTGGCCCTATCCCCTCTGTAATAAAACTATGTACAAGTGTTAACTGATGTCCGCAGATTGTCTACATTGTGAGTAATGCCGTGTTATGTGGTTTACAGGATACGTCGTACAATTTTGGTGTCCCAATATGTCTTCTTAACTTGTAAATTTTTCACGATCGTGAATAGGTGATGCAATTCAATCCTAGGTGAGCAGATACAGGCATTTAAGATAGTGCGGACAGAAGAAGAGCGATGCTGCCGAATACGATGGAGAGACGTCCAAGGAAAAAAAACACTTCGTGAACGTTGCTCCAAACTGGGCCTCGGCTCTTTAACATTCTCACCGGTCTGTTCCCTGAAGATAACTAAGGTCTTTTTATCTCACCCCTCAAGTTTACCTTCCTTTAGCCCCAAATTGATCACTGAGAACCTCATGAAAGTCCTGCTTGGGTGTGTGCTAACGTTGGTTAGAGCGTTTCAGACTGATTTCACTGCCATTTTCAAGTATGTCATTCACCGGTATACATCCATTGATCACTGAAATCTGTCAGTGTCTGAGGCTGCTCCAAAAATAGGGTCATAAAACAATTATCACGAATGAGACAGGTAGTGCTACTCTGTTACAGATTGTTGTGCTTTTTGGAGCAACCACCTGGACTCAGACTGTGCTGTTGTGCGTGCCCGTTTTGTTTCTTCATTTGCCCAGAGGACATGCGCTCGTGAATCCAAGATACTTAGCTGACATTTGAGAGAGGAGAGTGTGAAGAACGCTTACCAGGAAGGGTTGGTGAGTAAATTACTAAGTTCGAATCAGGTGATAGGTTCTACCGAACACTGGGAAGAAATCATCACAGCTACGAACACATGATGTGAAGAGGTGCATTCCGAAGGAGCTGTTCATTTGCGACATAACTTGTTTTCTGTCACGTCGATAAACCTCAAGACGAAGTGTCGCTCGATTCCACCTGGTTCTGAATATAATGGGGACCGTCGGGAATTAAACGCATGCTGACTAAAAGCTTGCGCGAAGACTATAAGCACTACTTGGTCAAACAGTCGAAACGGATGGGAAAAGCCTTTTTATCGGGGAACAGCAAAAAACTTTTCTCCCTGATCCATGGCTGTGCTGATCGTCGAGTTGATGTGAGACTTATGTGAAAAAGATGGCTCGTTTATTACTTGTCAGTCGTGCCGATTTGGCGGGTGAGCTGAACATTTTGAATAACAGTTCAGCTGGCCTCAACCAGGCCGTGTGGACGACGGGAGTAGGATGGTCAGTTACTGCGTTCTAAACGACCCTCCGTGGTAAGCAGAAGTGGCTTTGGAGCCTAAATTTTTGAAACGTGACAAGGCTCCTCTATTAGCCCTCATTTCTCGTTCTCTTTCCAAGGATGTTGGGGAGAGGTTGATATCAGGACTGATACAACTCCTCCAGACGATTTGGGAGACTGAAGAGGTACCTCGTGATTGGTGTCTGTCCACAGTAATTCCTGTTTACAAGAAGGGAGCCCGAATTCTATGTGATAACCACGGAGGCATCAGTCTGGTATCTGTTGTGTCCAAGTTACTCACAGGCCTTAAGTTACGTCGGCTCCTAACCCCAGAGAAAGTCAGATATGCGAAGAATAGGCAGGATTCCTATCCCGTGGAGGGTGCGTTGAACACATTTTTACCTTATGATGGATCTTGGAACATCGATATTCTGACAGACAGCCGACCGTCGTGGTCTTTTCAGACTTAAAATCTACTTCCGATTCAGTTGCTCGTAAAGTTCTCTGGAACCGTCTTCTTCACAAAGGAGTACCAAAGAAACACATGACTATGTTGAGATCATTGTATACCCACCATGAAAACAGGGCGAGAGTTTATGGACAAATGTCTCGGGCATTCATCGCTTCTATTAGTCTTCGTCTACGATGTTTGATTACCCCGTTTTGTTCAATTTTGTCATGAGTGACCTTCTGGAAGGCGCGCTTGAGGAGTCCAGTGAGCTTGGCGTTGGGCTTCCTCCTGGCGCTAGTTTGATCGGTTTAGAGTATGCGGACTGTATAATCTTACTTAGCCCCTCTGCCGAAGACATGTAAACCATGCGGGACAAGGTAGACAGAAACACCAGTTGCCTTCCTAACCTGCATCATATGTGGTGTCGGGAAGATGTTCGTTTGTCGCTGAAGGAATGGTTATGTAATGCTTGTATATTTCGTGTGATTCGGAAACTTGGCCTATTTGTAGAGTATAGTACTCTCTCGTTAGGCTCTTGGCTGCTATGACGATGATGGTAAGTCTGATGCAAACCAAGGTGTTAGGCGATGGAGTAACTGCAGATCAGATTTCATACTAACGTGTACGCTTTTTGTACAGGACAATGTTCTTGATGTGCAAAGAAATGATCGACCGCACACATCGGCAGATAACTGTTCAGAAAGTGATGTTCATCGAAGTGTGAAAAGCAGTCTAAAAAATAACACCCGTTGGCTGGCTGAAGAATCGTAGTCGGCTGTTCACTGCATCTGTGACAGCTTTATTTGTCGGTCCTATCGGAAGGCTCAAATACAGGTGCATCGATCGTCAAATGTGGACAAACGAGTCGTTTCTCAAATGACACTCATCGACGAAGGCTACTTAATCGACACTAATCTTTGACAAGAAACAGGTCCATACAAAAACCAAATTTCTGACATGTCATTAACCCCAAACGGTTGGCTTCAATCCGACGTTACCTTATATAAAGGCTTAGATGAGGTTTGGTAGAACTCAGATGAACTACCCATAAGAAACTGTTCACCAAATCATTTTTATTTCTGATGAACCCTTAGGGGTTGTCCGAAATGTGGAACGCATATTATCGAGCATGTTTAGTTTGATAAAGACGTTACCGGTGAGATTTTACTCTGGGTAATCATTTACAACCTATGATATTTCTACCTTTAAATGCTGTGGGAGAAAGTTGCACCAACCGTGGAACAAATGGACGTAACTGAACACGTGTGGTTGCAACAAGATCGTGCATCACCACACTGAGCTCAATGTGTGAGGGAGTATCTGGATGAAATATGTGAGTGATGATGGATTGGTAGTGATTGGTTATGGGACACCAGGTAAAACGTCGCTGAATTTTTTGGGCTACCTATGATGCAAGTCCACAGGAGACGTCCATAGACAATGAAGAGGCTTGAAATGAACATAATCTTGGAATGTGTTGTACTCTCTGAGACTCCTTAGTAATGTGTGTTGCATCATGCTTTGGGAGGATGCCTTTGTGTAGGTAAAATCAGGGCGACATCTTGGATATCTCTCGTGAATTTATAGCTTATATATCAACACCTTATTCTCTTTGATCGTTTGCGTAGCGATGCTGCTGAACTGCCCGTGAAACAACATAACTTGAGTGTCAACTGATGACGTGCATAGTTAGCAGATTCGATGGGTCCTGACTGTAAAATGGAATACGAGTATCAACACTGTTGACTGCTGTCTCATTAATGTAACGCTTTGACTCGTGTGTAGTGGAAGACCACAGTTCAGATACCGTAACGCTGCGGATTTTAATTTAATTCATTCTGAATAAAAGGCATTAAATTTGCCTGGTAGTGAAGACCAGAGCACAGCAAGATGTGGCCAGTTGTATCTAATGGCATCCAGCAACATTGCGGTCTTGCGTCTGGTACATCCGCAGAGCGGAGAAAAGTTCCTGTATCGGTCGCTGCGTCCCTCAAAACGAAGTACGGCATTCTTTATCAGTCGGGTTCCGGCATGACACTTCATCTAGTCTAAGCTGCGAAGACCAATTTCCAGAACAAAACATATACATAAAGAACAAATAGACTCATAAATAACGTTTTTTATAACAGCTGTCAACGCCGATCTTGTTAGTGGGGCAAGATTCCGCCACCAAAATATCAGTTTATGGTCCAAATTATAGCATCGGACACGGTGACGTGAAATGGATTGGGCACACTAAAATTTCCACAGTACTGGGAACTGCCAAGCCAGGCTGCGCGTTTTGCGACCTGAATAAAAAACGTCTCAGCAGAGTTCAAAAATCTTCCGACAATAGTTAAAAAGAACGTGTCTGAGTTTCTGCTGTGAGATTGCTAGTTTTCAATGAATCCTTTGTCGATTTGTAAATCTATTTCGTTCCCTCGTGTAACTTTTCATTATCAATCGTTCGGTGAAGCAACTGTTATGAAAGCATCCTCCGTCAAAGAAATAGTGTTTTTGCTTTGTTTATCTGTATTCATTGTCGCGTGCTGCTTGCCAGCTTTGCATTGTTCTTCAGTCGCTTGGACATATACTGAGAAATATGTCAACAACGAGGGCCTGTCGATATTAGACCGTGGTTGTAAAAACTATAACCACGGTGTCTGATTTACCCTAAAGTGCGCCCGCGTATCCGTGCCAGCCAGGATGACGGTAATTACGGTTCCCTGTTAAGATCTCTCGCCCGGTGTTTTTGATAATCTCTCTGGATAAGTCTTGCAACTGGAATTCCCGTGAAATGGCCTGAGTTCCAAATATTGCCGACCAGTTTACAATCGTAGGATGGTCAGCATTTGCGGAGTGCCTGAGACGAACCGAGATAGTTAAAGTTATCCGCAAAAGTAGAGAACGCAGCTGCCTTGCTCAGTAAATTCACGTTAGTGGCTTGATCTATGCATTTTCTTGCGTTAAAATCTCTAAGCAACCGTCTGAGTAATGGAAACCTGGAAACAAAACTTATCAACATATTGACGGTAGGTTTTCCTCCACGTTATATTATGTATACATTAAAACAACATTGATCATAGACTTTATGCGCAACAAAAACGTTGTGTACCAACTGGAGTTAACTGGTAGTAATTTTGCTTCTTTTCATGATAATAAAGTGACCGGAACAATACTCACAAAAGAAATTAGATGGGCTTTTTGATACGTTAATTCAGTTGTGACTAATTTAAGGTCATTGGTGCAGTGGTCAACACGGTTGCCACGCGAATGTGTGACGGTGTTCCCATTCCGGAGGTGCCAAAGCTGCGCACTAATGACGAGCGCTAACAAGAGCCGAAATGGAGTCTAGTGATTGTTTTCGAGAGAGGTTGTTCTGTCTGAATTCAGAGACTGCGGACAAGCGAGTAATGCTCAGGCTAACCAAAACGTCATTTTTTAACACACCACGTACACAGGTTTGAGTGCATAATTGGAGTTTGGAGCACAAGTTGATACAACCTGTCTTGAACATGTGGTAGAGCCACTAGTAATTGAACAGCGTAAGCCATTATGCTGATGGCATTGGATAACTGAATACTGATTCACTGCATGCAAGCGGGCTGTTGGGTTTCCCCTAATGGCAAGTGTTGACACACCATCACAACACTTTCCGCGGCTCATTTTGAGCATATTCTGGAATGCTTGCACCCATGAGCACGCTTCTATCGGGGTTGGCCTGCAGAAAAGTCGGAAGCGATTGTAAAAATGTTGACATTTTCATGTTGACATTTTCAAATCAGCAACAAACGATGGCAAAATAGCTAACCATTCTGACGTCCCGTCATTTAATGTAACGTCTAATTGGACGACCAAATATACTGCTACCCACTACGTGTTTCTTGTACATAATTCAGCGAATTGAATTAAGACCTATGACGTTTCATTTTCAATCCCTATGAGTCGGTGGAAAATTGTTTTACATGCCCACGTGAGTTTTTGAAAATTATGTTGCTAAATTTAACTGTTTGATTTAGTCTGCCTGAGGCCCAGTCTTCACAAGTTCTTTTATTAAACGAGGCTTTGTGTCATTACAGAAAAAGAAGATGAGAGGAAACATAAGATTGTGACGACTTACGTGTGGGATCAGGTGGAGCATCGCATCTCCAGTTAAAGTACCAACAGCCAGCGCCACCAAATACTGAATGACTTGGTTATAAAACATCTTTTGTACAAGCGGGACGACGCCAACTCCCAGAAGCCCAACAGCGCTGACCACAAAGATTGCAATCAGCGAGGCAGCCCATACTAAAAAATATTCAAGAACGTACACCAATTGAAACAAGGTACACTAGACCCAACAGATTGTTGGAATGAACTCTCTGTATGCACACTTCCTTACAGTGCATGTTGTGATTATTGGCAGTTCATTACACATGGCTATTCAGACTATCGCTGAGTGACCACTTAAACGCAAGCTACCATACAATTCGTTTGACTGATTTGATGTTTCAGCTTCAGCCAGGTGATCGTTCAGCAACAAGATCCATGTACATCAATGAGTAGATCGCTTGTTTACCGAAAACGTTCATTGGCACATTGGATTTGGTAGCACTCTGCACACTGGTCTGTTTTCCGTTGGTTGCTTTCACAGATCTATCGACAGGTAACGTGGGTCCAGAACACGTGATCAAATGTTTCTTGAAGTGAGTCAAGTTTTATAAAAGTTCTCTGAAGGGACACATCCAAGAATAACCTGTCCAAGCGCCAGGATAACGTGCAGTAAACCTCATTGGCATGAATCGGCTAGCCTGAAACCCTCTGCTGAATGAGAAACCTAATTGGAATATTTCTAGATAAGCGCTCACGTACACTTGAACAGAGCGTTTTTTTGCTAAGACTTGAGGGATCGATAAAACACTCTGGAACTAAACCAGGTTGATTTAAGCTGAAGTAACGAACAAACCAGGCTGAAGCAGCGTCCAGATGGTACGAATGACAAGTTAGAAACCCTCATAGTTCAATACCTTTTCTGGCTGTAGACGCTGCAGACATGCAAAGTCTTAAGCTTCTGGTTGAACACCCTAGTATATTAAGCAAAATTAAAGATTGAATTACCTTCAACAATGTACAAAGAACTAGTAGAAAACCCAAAAATAATCTAGATGTCATTGTTGGAAATAAAATCGAAAAACTGAATGTCTGCAAAAATATGCTCAGCAAACGTCCAAAAACAACTCCATTCGACGTAATTCGACCGACATTGCCCAGAAAATCTTTTTGTAATTTTGCCAACTTAAACCTGGCCACTGTGAAGGAGCAGGACTGAAAACACACTTTATGGCGATCTGAGGGTTGTACAATTTACCTGGACAGATGACGTATTTATAGGGGGGCAAAACTGAATTCTCAATACTCTTCCCAAGTCTAAGCTACAAGTTTTCGAGATGAGAGGTGGTGTTCGTCTGCAAGTTATAACCTTTACAAGGTGAGATACCTTGATATTATTTCCAGATACCAGTTTATTATACCGAAATGGGACTACTCTGTATTTCAGTGGCCAACCGGATCACACGACTATGGTGCGCGTGGGTGGGCTTACAGACACGGCCTTTAGTTGACTCGTACGGAGCGAGAGGAAGCCGACGTACAGCGTGTTGAGGGTAAGAAACACCACTCCGCATGTATGTATTTGTCAGGCTGACGGCTAAACGTGCTTTATTCTGCTCTAACAAAGAAAAGCTGCTAATACACTTCCGATTTCTTCAGCTCACCATTAGGAACACCCTAACCTCTATACACGTCGGATAAACATCAGTGTGATCACCGGCCACGATTTCGTGATTCCAGTTTGTGTTAAGTATTGTTTGAGTTTTCATTTCATCAGTCTGCTATAATAGTCTTGCTGTAGTTTTATATTTATTTTTTACAACTTGAAAGGCCTAGTACCATAGTTCAGAGAAAGTCGATTACTGCTAATCCGCTACCCGCGTCTCATTTCCCATTAATTTCAATCCTTTCCCAAGCTCTTCCTAGCGGCATTTTACCGTCTTCTTCACATAGTCAAACGAGGACGTGGCTGTCAGTTGCATATACCCAAACTGTCTGAGGTCAGTCAATAAACTTTCGGAAATCAAACAGCCGAATTAGGATGCGAATCCCCATATCTTCGTTCTTACAAATTTCTCACCTTCAGCATACACCAGGGCCAGTGAACTGAACGTCCCCTGATTCTCTGTCTACTGTACTGACATTTCTGGAGGAGATCTTCATTAACCAGTCTCCCTAAACCCACGGCCATCAGGGAATCTTGCGCTCCGATACGTCCGCTGCTCTGTAGCTACGATATACGAGGTCTAGACACGACTAACTGCTAGCGTAGGCTGTACATCATTCACTCGTGCAACACATCTGATGGTGATGCCCTTTTTGAAAGCCGGGAACATTCCCTAATTATTTCGGCGTTCCTTTTCTCACCTTTATATAAGTGACCTCAGTGCACCCAAGATGTGGTAGTCATCAACGTCGCACTGGGACTATGAGAACAGATTTTCGGATTTCTTGCCACTGTTGGCGTTGACATAAAGGGTTGGCTTTCCGACCCGGGACCATTCTGTCAGATACTTTCCCTGATCGATCTGCTTGTTACTAAGAAGAGTCACCTCATGGACAGAGTAGTCATCAAGCCGCCACTTGGATACGGCGTTCATTAATTGCTGACTTCTATTCTCACCTTCTGCTGATTGAAACAATCAGCAACTGAGTTCACAGTGTGAAATTGTAGCCAAACTGACTAAATGCCTGAGAGGCTTCTCGGTTCATTGTCTGATTCTCTGTACCCGAACTACCATGCATCCCACGACACAATTCAGAAAGCGGATAAGCTATTCCTATCACGCAATTTGTGTACACCTTCCTCTAGTTCATGTCTTCACGTTGAATACCTTCTTGATGACCGCCTTCACTTAGCCCCAAAGCACGAACCTATAAGAGATTCAGGGAACCTGGAGGCTTTGCGCACCGTTCGATTTAGGTGTAAGCAAAAATCTACGAACACTGACTTCAAAGCAAGAAAAGTCATATTGGGGACCCAGGGGAATAGATTTTCTTATACTGAGATACACGTTGACTGAGTGAAAATAGGCTTTCGACTCTCTATGCGACTGATGGACGGAAAACTTCTTCAGACCATCAAGTAGTTGCTGAAGTATTCAAGGAATGACTTTAAGTACCAAGGAAGTGACACCCTGTGCTATCCCGGGATGCTTTCGACAATTACTTCTTACTACTGACTTCTTCGCATTGGAAACTGAAAACCACTAATTCAAAATGAATTCATATCGAACGATGGGTCCAGGTAAGGTCTAACTTATAATCCTCAAAGAAGTGACTGTCAGTCTGACAGTACCACATCACAGGTTGTTCACATAATCACCGTGGACTGGTATTCTGTTCAATGAATAAAAAAAACTTATCTTGAAGGTGTGGTGTTTAACGATCCCCGGAGAGCTATCGGTCAACCGGCCTTATTAGCATCCCATGAAAGATAATGGAGCGTTTGTTGAAACGCGCCATCTTCACACACTTTCTAGGAAACGATCATTGTTCTTTTACGCAGCATGGCTTCTTTCTCATTTAGTCACGTGAAACAAATAAGTTTATCTTCACGGATACGCCAAATGAGGACAACGACGATGGTCACATTTCAGGTCGATTTTGTCATTGGACCGTGTCCAGCGTGGTCCACTCAGGAGCAGATTTGAACCACACTACACCCATACTACAACCGTATTACACCATCCTTCGCTGAAAGGCTAACTACCCCAGTGCACTAGGGATGGATCTTCAAGTTACTAGCAGTTGATAAGACGATTGGATGCTTCCATGAATAGAAACAACCATGCACACGCCACTATTTGCTGACTGTAGTGCTGGCTTTAGAAGTCATAGCGCACCGAACACAGTATTAATCGCAAGTCTACCTGTAAAAAGGTTAGCAGATCGTCTAACTTTTCTCTCATTCATCACCAAGAGGTGGCAGCCAGAATGCGGATTGTTATCTTTGGTAGAACAAAACGGGCATTCTCGCGACTGGACACGTAAGTGCATCAACTGCTTCCCGGTGTTCCTGTAAGAAAGCTGTTTGATCACAGCACGTAAGTCGTGTACCACGATTTGAAGAGAATAATATACTTGCTGATCAGCGTGTTAAGCGTGCAAGTACCAAGCTGACCACTGGCATGTGAAATGTGAGTAGTGAATGGCGATCTTCGAATTTTGACGAATTTCTAGTGAGTTAACTCTCGCGCACCTTTTTTTCAGCAGAAGACTTGTCTGGCAGTTCCTTATTCTAATGGCTGATAGCAACCGACAGGCTTCGCCCTCACACATTTCCTGCACAACAGTTTTCTTCCTTCATCGTTATCAACTACTGGGACGGCCTTCAGTTTGAGATCGTTAGCTACTCCTCTAAGAGTAGCTTTCTGAGGAGGGGTGTATTTCCATTTAACTAAAACCCTGTTCGATTCGTAATATTATTCTTTACTCGGTACCTGCTAAACTCCCTAACGCCGATGCCTTGCCTTGTTCTCAAAGATTGCCTATCAGATCGACGGACGCCTGCTAAATGTTGAAACAAACAAATTGGCTGGATTCGGGTGAGTCAAGTCACCCGCCGCAAACTCGTGCATTAATCCACGAAATCATGAAGGCTTCGCAACCTCCGGACAGCTATCACAGTGACTACCGATAAAACACTTTAAAATGGGCTTTCTCGAGTTACTGAACATATCGGACGACGACGAATAATGTATGTGTCAGTCTAAGGTGTTCGCTCACATATCCACAACTAGTGTGTCGGTTTGCCTGTGGTGATGCCCGTTTGAACTGTATACCACACGAACACACCACATGTCGGTATTCATTGCGTAGGTCGAAACAACTTGCGCACAGACAAAACTGTAGTAACCAGCTTGGCACCAGATATTTTTCAACCTCTGCACTCGACACGTCGGCTTTCTTTCGCTCCGAACGATTCAACCAAACGTTGTGTCTATCAGCCCACCTAAGTTCACCTTAGTCATGCGATCCGGTTAGCCATTGCAATCCAGAGTAGTCCCATTTTGGCATCTTAAACTGGCATCTAGACACTCAGAGGTGCCACCAAGGTATCTGAAATGGAGAGCTACATAGTTACATTTGTGCTAATCATATACAGCTTCACTTTCCAAGGTCACAAAAGCGTTGTAAAATAAATGTTGGCTGAATGAACATCAGACCTACAGCCTTTGTTTGTCAGCATAAAAGCGGTTTGCATAATTTCTCCAATTCCCTTGGACAATGGTTCCACTTCCGCAAAAACCCGAGCACACGTGGACCGTTTGACACTCCGAAGCAAGCGGGTCTAATGACAAGCACGTGTGGGACACACGATTTTGCTAGCATATTATCGTCCAACAGATCCTCCAATAGATGCGCCCCACATCTGTGGGATTTTGTGATCTGTTGGACTTGCTGTGGTCTCCATACATAAATTGCACATATGTTAAAAGGGCGTGATGAAAATGAACCAAACGGTGTTTGGCACAAGTGTCTCCTTATGAATGAAGAGTACTCATTTTCAAGTTGAACACCACTCACATTTGATCGCAGCCTTCGCATTCATATAGACTTTCCAACCAGCCTCTTTCGAAATGAAGCACTAGACTCGAGTTTCGCTCCCATTAGAGCTCGTCAGTAGTGAATATCCTTGCCACGGCCGCGTTGACCACTGCACCATTCACCTCACATTAGGCATGACCGAATTATCAAATCTGAACGCTCAACCACTCTCGCTTGTGAGCAATGATCAGGTTGCCCGATCGTCTCGAGAGGAGACACAGTTACTGTCTGGTAACTCCAACCGATAACCCCGCGATTAGGGACTTCCGAGACAGGTCGAAATCACCGATCTCATTAAGCCTGCAAACCGATATTTTAGATTATTGGTGGGTAGTCGGGGATTTGGTCAACTTGAAAATAAACCAAATCCCTGACTACCCATTACTCATTTTGTTCACCAAGATTTGCAGTACTGACAGTTCCCATCTTACCTCATCATCAGAAGAGTTCGATCAAACCTCAACTTCGTTAGGTCACAACACCTAAGATGAGATCGGAAAATGAGCACTGACCACCTAAGCAGTGGAGTGAATGTAGGCTGGCTGAGTTTTGTCACTCGCCCAATCACAAACGCTGATCACATCGCCGACAAACCTCTTGATAGGGGATTCAGGTCTGTTCCCAAAGTTCGTTCGATTGATTTTTAGTCTGACACGCAGAGATAAAAACGAAATCAGTTTCCAAGGTTTAATTAGCCATTGAACTTAGGGGAACACAGAAAACATTATAAGCTGATCATGTTTGAGTGTAACCTACCTTTCGGCCGGATGTTGAAGAAGTTGTATCCGAATAACTGTTGGTATGAATAGAAAAAAGGCGCACGTGATATCCGGTTCATAGAACACAAACAACAAATTGTAATTATCCTCTAACACCACTGTTGACCCAGGAGCGAAATGCTAAGTCAAAACCACGTCACAAGAATTTCAGCTGTAAGGATCATCTTAAGGCCATGCCTAAAAACGAACCTCCTGACCGAGCCCACTCAACGAAAGGCGTAAACACAGGAGTATCAAATAACAATCTTCCTGTAAAAATAGACATGCCATTTTTTCAAAAAGTTCGTCACTCTGCCGAAACTTTTCATGGCCGTGTTACCATAACCACAAACGACTTATCACATGTCTTAGTTTCCTGGTCTCGTTACTGGGTTAAATCTTCATCACGTTAGTATGCCTATTTCCATGCGTTTAACTCCAAATTTTGGCAGTGTCAGAGACGATTGACTACGTTATTGAGATCAGCGTGACGAGCTGTTTCAAATATGTTGACCGAAATGAGTTACTTTTGTTCTTTGGCATGGCGTGTTGAGCTGGGCAGAATATCATGCCGAAAACAGAGCAATTGGGAAGAAAATGTGTCACTCTAATGTCACAACTACCGATGCTGAGAATTTGTTCACCCTAAATATCAGCCAGATGGCGTCATACGATGCTCCTAGATGCCACTGAATACGACTGGCCACAACCTCTCGCTATGCACTTGTCTTCCCTATCACACAAAACCAATACCTTTTTGTCCAGATTGAGTAGAGTGAAATTCGCAGTTTTATGGCATCTACTCTAAACTGTTCCACTGCACGCGAATCAGAATTGCTCCAGTGAGAGAACAGTCAGCAGTATCAATGTTCACATTCCGTACTGAAATCATGAATTACTGTGTCTGCAAAGTATTCGAACTGAGACGTGCCAAGTGACGTCTATGTTTGTTCACGGTATGGTTATAGTACATCACGTCAAGGTCCAAAAATAGTGTGATACGCCTAAAACAGTATGACGTGCCCCCAGATTCCACGAAAAAAGTTTGCTCTGATTTGTCCATCAGTGATTCATAAAGCTGTTTGGTTCATGTAGGCAGCCTTTTAGTATCTATCGTTTTTGATAGAACTGTGGTGATGGCACAATCCGTTAGGGAACTGTCGTATTCTCCTTTTGCTCCTTTGCACTCACCGGCGTATGTTGGTTACCAGTCCAGCATTGCCATTCAAGGGCTGAGATGATTACGGAGATGTGTGTGGAACACACAGGGGTTATCGGTCGTGGGCCGTGGCGGTCAATGCACTGGTTCAAAGGCTCCGAGTCACTTCAAAGGGTGTGCGTGCACACAACCCTAACCACAGCCAGCTAGCCGGGCTATGGTTTCGGCAGTGTGCTGTGACCGTTCACTCACCAATCTCAGTTGGGGGGCTTTGCCGTCCGGTGAGCCCTCTGTCTACATTTCGGCTATTGGCGCCGGGGCAGATGGCAGTTGCTACAATTGTCAACGCGCGTATCCGACCTATTCGCTTGGCCCAGATGGATAGAGTGGTTTTGGCCTTCGTGGACAGCGTACGATAAGATTTGGCTGCTGATGCACGTCTCCGTGATCGTTTCAACGCTGCGTGTTTCGGTGACTGCCATTAGACAGACTAACATTCGGTATTTCCCTGGCTGATTGGACTACCGCGATAGGACTTTCACCAGTCAGGAGACAATAATGGTCGCAATAGTGAACGAGGCATTTACAAATTTCTAAGACGACTGAAAACCAGTAATCTTTCCATAGAATCTGATGCACGTCACACTGTTCCCAGTTTCACCGTGCCAATTGTGGTCGCTGACGAGGCGTTTCAAAATGGTGTTCTGAAAACATTGATCGACTCAATGTATTTATCATTTTTTGGCCTCTTCATTGAGTATTGTCGTTCCACCTCGTCTCATTTAACAATTTTATCCGTGCCATGATGGAAACCACTTGTTGCGTATTCCAGAACGATGCAGACAACTCGTCAAGAAATACTGTGCAGATTGAAACGCTTTGCTCTCTGAAAGCTTGCGTTGTCTTCATAAATGCTGTGCGCAAGTCGGACTGACTTGAATATTATGCCGGGAGCAGCTCACACTGGTGGACTGCAAATAAGGTGAAAGTGTATAGCTTTAAAGAAATAAGCACCGATACCAAAACCATTTTTGTACTTCGCAGATAGACCATATGCAGTATGTAGATTTTGCTGGATACCATTAGCTTGTTGGTGCTGTTTGTAACAATATACGAGACCACTTTTACATTCCCCGCTGTAAACATTAGCTCTCAATCCCTAACAGCTTTCTTGTATATTACTTCTGCCTAATGCGTATCTGTGATCAATGATTTGATGCATCGTGTGCTAAAGCAGTCAATCTGTGGTATGCCATGAACCAATTTGGTACTTTAAAGAGGGAGACCGGGGTTATCTTGGTCTTATGGTGATGATAGACCAAGGTGCCGAGCACCATGTTAACAAAAGTGGTTTCCCGCTTCTTAATCGCCATGCTAACCGGATGGCTGACCAGCGTGGGTACAGAACGCGTAGCTGATAGAGTAAATCTTAGAAGGCACACCAACATCAATGGGACATGGGTGGTCCGCCTATGTGTACAGGAGCGATCTAGTCGGATTGCCGTAGGGTCTAGGCTTCGTCGTTGTCGTCATCCCAGCAGCCAGATAAGTCAGACAGGGCCACCCTTGTTCGCCAAGACGGTAACCATCCCAGTGACAATTGAAGTTAGCGTTGATCTACACAGACTAACTGATCGATCGCGGTCACCCAGGCTGTGCATATAGTGGCCATGGCAGCTGACCGGCCATCGCACTTGTATTCGGGCTTTGGGTAGTAAGGGCATTACGCAGGCGAGACAATTGGCTCCAAGTGGGTACTGTAGAGATCTATCGGTTATTGTGCCGTCAGAACAGAACAAGCAAATCACAGTACAAACCGTTCATCCGTTTCGTTTCAACAATACTTTCGGAGATGTATTTGCTGAACTAACCACTAGTTCTAATTATTTTTTGATTGCCCCCGCATTATTCTCCCTGTTCTATAGTGATTTTGTAAACCACCCTACATGCTACATACATGTACAGGTTGTCACTGTCTTAAATGACTTTAAACCCTGTTCAAGGAACACAACCCTTTCATCTTTCTCCTGTACAAACGTATGGACTGAAACCAAGATCGTAGTTAACACACCACGTAAACTTTCACCCACTCAGCCCGAATACAGAAATGTATTGTTTGTCTTTCAGGGCCAAGCGCCTGCATAATCCACAATGAATGCCACTTATTCACCAACTTACAATTACTCATTTTCTCCCACACCTAAGCTTTGTCCGCTTTTCCCACAGCTCACCAACTGTGGAGTACGTTGCTCACTTTCCTGTCAAGTCAGATTAATAATTCGCTTCATGTTCTCCGAGAGATAACCTTTTAACTCCTTCACATAATCATACCTTCAGCAATTGGAAGACGTTTAAATTACTATGTATGAATCACAAAACAGTAAAACGTAAAGGACCGGTAGGAGAAGTTGGCTAACGGTCACAATCCCTGTCCGTCGAGAAAAGTCTATCGATTCTGTCTCAAGATTATGTTTTAGACATCTTGTGACTGTCATGGCATTAACCAAAGAAGTGCGGAGTGACAGCTTGATATACTTTGATCTACTTATTAGCGGTACTTTCTGAAGCACTGCAGACAGGCGAATCGACCCCGATCTACAAGCTCAACGCCGTGCTAGCCAGCATGGTTGTGGTTAAGGCGTTGGGCTTGAGCCATGCCTTAACATGAATCGGTTAGGAGACCTGGTTTTGGTTAAGCCCTTTGGGTAGGTTTCATTGCTGAAATTCCCTGACATGCTTTTGACTATGAATTTTGGTACCGGGTCAACGATTGGGAGGTAATCGTTACTGCAGCTGAATGAAAAACCTATTATGAATTAGTCAGGATTGAACATCATATGCACACGTCAGTGTTTTGTAACGTAAATCAGAACGCTAAGACAAGGTAATGAGCGTAAACTAGCATGTATGCAATCTGCCCAGTAGGCGTACACAGGGACATTAAATCAGTGAACGGGTTAAAATTAAACCAATCATAGTCACGGTGCATCACGCGGGCGTTAGTAGCGAATCAGATACGAGGAGGTACACACACACACACCACTCCCCTTCGGCCAGCTTCGAATTAGGCGTAGATAAAGCGGCCGACCGTTATCGGAGACCGTGATGAGCGACGAGGGTTTGAAGGGTTTGCAACTGCTTGCTCCGTACGTGAAGGTAACTTGACGCCCCGGGTTGAACGTCCAGTAGATAATTGACATTGGTTGACTTTCTTGTTGTTATCCAACTCGTATGTACCGGGTCTGAGGGTACGCTTTATGGAGATCGGGTCGCATTGGACACCATGTCTCAGTTCCGTCATGTGGCGAAAGCCATTCCATGTGATGCTACATTCCAGTGATCCTTCCCGTATCTCTCCATTATTTGTCCCGCCAGCTTTGTAAATTGTACGACACTCCGATCAGGAGAGAATGCACACCATATGCGTCAACAGCACCGAGGCCGGCACTCAGATCGTCGAGAGATCGAAGAGAACCTGAACGCCTCTTGTTACGACTGGAACAATCTTTACGGAGCGAGGAGTGTAGCGTGGACCCGTGATCGCACTATACTACTGACACCATCACTATTCACTAGTGAGGCGACAGCATGGATCGAAATGGCCTCGGGAAAGATACGAGAAACACAGGATCCTCCCACGTTTCCCCTTGTAACTGTAATGCTTGTATACATTCCTTCAAAAAGCGATTCAAATGTTCCATCATATCATCACTTGCGAGATTGTAAAGAACAGTCCGCGAATGTTTTATTCCCTGCCGACGTAAAAATTCTTCGCACTCATAACTGACAAACTGAGATCCATTTTCGGTGCTTATCTCTCCAGGAATCCCGAGGCAGGCCATACGGTGACTCATGTGGCATCTACACAACTATGCGCCTTAGGCCATTTACTGTAGTAGCGTCGCGAGTACAGACGGTCGCACTATACTACTGACACCATCACCGTTCACTAGTGAAGCGACAGCATGGGTCGAAATGGCCACGGGAAGGATCAATGGAATGCGGCATCACATGGAATGGCTTTTGCTACATGACAGAATTGAGACTTGGTGTCCAAAGTGACCGGAACATCCTCACATCGGTGTTGTGTGCAAATGAGTGTTTTTGTTCATAGTCATAACTCGCGTATTGGTTTCCCCAAATAAACAACTGCTGTGCCATCCGCCTCCTCAGTTCACAACAGTAGCGATTGGGACCAGTGTAACACGTTTGTTTCAAGGTGTTGCAAAAGGTCCCGTGATACCGATAGATAGCTTCGCCCATGGGCGCACAGTATATTCCACTGGCTGCACAGGGACAAGTGTACACACACACACACACACACGCATAGTGATACCGCATAAAAAGATGAAACATATCAGACGGATTTCCTTCTACTGATATGGAACAAACTGCCTATGATCGCACAGGAAGTCACAAGTTGTCTTTCTGTGGACACGTGGTTGAACGTCCTCAGCTAAGCACCGTGAACTGTGGCCATTGAGAATCAGGTGAAAAAGATGAAAGTAGTTTGACAACTGTGAGGGTGAGATGAATTCAATGCAATCCGTACGCTTTAATTTCTACTGTACCTCGTTAGTGACCTCTACAAATTCACTCATGCGACACTACGAATTCTCAATGAATGGTTACGACACAGCAAACGGTATATCTACCAATGCAATTTACACTCTCAAAAATTTTGCTTACCCCACCCGAGTCGGTTAAATTTGCTACTTCCAGAACCTTCCTGTAAGTCTGTTCACAGAATTCCAAAAAGTTCGTTTCTGTTTGTCTGATAATTGGGATTTGAGACTGATTGTACCAATCCGAGACTTGTTCCAGTGTCACAGTCTGCGGTCAAAGGGAGAAAGAGCTGAATTCTACTGTGACAGTTTGGGCCCAAACGTACGCTTACAGAATATCACTACAATGTTGTAACAGAGATGAACAAATTGGGCGGAAGCTGGTAATTGTGCATTTGTTTAAAAAACTATAAGCGTACTCTCGTCTCTAACAATATCGGTTACTTACTGTAAGACCTGGAACCTTAAATTTTTAAACAGTTCCGAGCAATGTCAGATTACTGAAACAGATTGCGGCTAAGTACTATTGTGTATGTTTCAGTCCTGACCAAAAACATTGCAAAGAAAATCAAAGGAAACTTTTCAGAATGAACTAGTGCTGACTTTTTCTTCTATTTTGCATCGTCGCTGCGTGCTGCTGGTAAGTTCTTCACAAGTATCGCGCATTCAGTTGCATCCGAAGGTTCGTAAGAGTATCTAAAGCACGGATTGTGTGTATACGGGTTAAAAGGTTGAGTTCCCGAGAAATTTAGTCACGAATATGCTGTGTGTAACGCGCACTTTACAATGTTAAGTTGAGAGTTGAATACAGATCAAGGTTGACGTAATAAGTGCCAACAAGAAGAAAATCGATGTTGTGTTGTTGTGCGGTATCACACTACAATTTTTGTTCACCGAAGACGGCTAATTGAAACAAATCTCCGAAATGCACTTTTGATCGATATCAGGCTGCCATTACGGAGCAGCTGATCGAAACATAAGCTGCCCTTTCAGGGATCCAGCCATGCACTTTTGGTTGGAGTTATTTCTAAACATAAACGATCACGGCATCATACTGACACACCCATCAACCATATCGTTCAGTCCATTGTACACAACTTTGGAAGTGGTGTTGATGAAGGAGCGGTTTTAACAGCACCGCATAGGTAAACAGACTAATGGTTCCACAGACTATCTCAAAAACTGTTTTCGGACTTTTGTTTATACTCTAAATCGCCCTGTTAGATGTTAGTGAGATGAACCCGCTGCTATTTCGCTCACACGAACGTCCACGTCTAACCGGCAGTGACACTTAGTAAAAAATAGTGAGCGGCATTCCACTGTCAGAGTAGTTGTACCTCGGCATATCTCCAACCCAAACACGTCTATTTAAATGTCAGAAAATTCTGTTTTTCCATGTGTGAAAAGATACCAACTAGAGGTATTCATAATCATCATTAATTATCCGTCGCACGTTGTTACCCATTAGTCGTTTTCCTCGTGTTTAGCAAATTATGTATGATCTATCTGTTGCGGATGATTTCAGTGAATGCTAATAATATACGGGCTTCGGAGATGTAAAATACAAGACATCTGAGTATGGTAGTGGTCCACTAGTTCAGTGATAACTGAGTAATTCATCATCATCGAGCTTACAAATCGATTTAGCAAATTCATTAACAAGTTAGAAACAGCTTCGAATTCAAATGCTAACACAAGAAAATACTCTTGTTAAATGTAAATATCTTTGGAGTAAAAAAACAGGTTTAAAAGGGCGTAACTCGAGCTCTGTAGGTTGGCAAGTAGTAACAAAGTGAGGCTATTTGGATAGATGACGGAATGTGCTTAAGTTGAAGAAATGAAAAGTGCCGGACATTTTTCTGCGTTCAAATTTCTGTCGAAACCGAAGGTGTTGAAACACCATAGGATGACAATGAATGAACTTTGAGTGTTCCTATCTTTGGCGAGATATCTCACATATCTCGATGAGGATTTCTCCTTCGCCAGAGGACGACCTGTAAAAATGATGGATAAGCCGTACTGCTGACTTATGAATACTCTCTGAACGAGTTCTGAATGGTCTAGGCCAAATCTGATCTACAGCTGCCACATATGAACTCCATTACTTCATTCGCTTGTAGCCATGAGAATTCACACAAGATTAGTGTCCTGCATCTGATCATCTGATCAACTATAAAGTCAAAAGTGTGAAAATAGTAACTAAGATGCGTAACAGGATCAGTAAAGATAAATTGTGGAGTAAGCTTTTCATAACATTTTTGCATCCATGGGTTCGGTTTGAGTCCAGTAGACCACAGGACAAGAGAGCTTAAGAGGAAGTGTGAATGTCTGTACATATAGGTCAGGGTTGCCCAATCGTAAACTAATGGCCTTGGCATAGGCCAACATTCAGGATCTTGGATAGGTTTCTAGGTCCTCAGTAGATTGAATGAACACCACTTTTTTACAGACATAACGGTTGGGGTCAGACGAATGAACGACAGTCGTGTATGAGACAGTTTCAACCCAACTACTGTTCAACCACGCAGGATGATATTCGGGTGTTCTATCAGATTTGTGCAGTGACCAACGTATGATGTTATACGATAGCGAACATATGAGTACACGAAAACGCTGGAACTTCAACATGGAACTTGACATGAAATGAAAATCACTCACAGTTTATCGCAGCTTTCTCACTCCCATAGATTTCTGAGTTGGATTCCTTTAAAAATAGTATCGTACTCAGACTTCATTTCCGTTAGAACATATCAGTGGTGTAAATCCTCATTTATTTTCGAAGAAGACTGACTAAAAGGTCTTTGGGAAGTCTGTAAGTTACCGTCAGTTCCGAGTGATATCCATTTCGTATTAATTTAATGTATACTCTACTAATTATCTGTGACATAAGTCTGTTTTGTGTTGTGATAATGTTACAGGGTTGAACGGAAAACTACACACAATCGGACCACAAAGTGGATTGTTTCGATTGACTTTTCGAATTACCTTGTGAAGATTTTTGTCACCGAATCTCCTCCGAAAAGGAAACTAATGAGTAAACGTAGCTGATTCATGGAGGGTGACCTTGGTTTCACTAAGATCGTTAGAAGGCACAAGCGAACACGGAGACCACTACCAGTATATCGATAACAAATGGAACGCAACTATATCGCAGTGCGTCACGAAAAACAGAGCGCTAGTATCGGAACTCAAATCTTGCAACTTTGAACTCTTCAACAAGTAGGTCAAAAGACGACCCTCAAACGGGCTTTACTTGCTGCTTAGCCCGAAGGCGAAGTGTTGGTTTACCGCAACTGTAGTTATAAGTCTGGAGTGGCTATTGGGGTAGGCCACTCGGTGGACCGCCCGGAGAAGAGTGCCAAACTCGAATTTCAAAGAAAATGAGGGGGCATTCAAATTCCCATGAATGAAGAACCAACTTACCGCAACGACTAAGGCGAATTTCTTTTTTTTTTTAAATGGCTTTTTCACAGCAACACTGTTTTTTTAAACGAACACTTGGTGGTTGCTCTTTATGAATGCTTCTTGGAAAAAGTTTTATCTTAACTTATGAAGTATAACTGGTACGGATCTTCACTGACTTTCCTGCGAAACATTGCAAGAGGTTGTAATTTCGAAATGACAGAAGGAAGCTGTTAAAGTGAATGTACTGACCCCTTCAAATCAGTTCTCTGAGAAACTTTCGTTAGATGGAACTATATTCTTTTCTCATCAGGTCGGCATCCACGATGTGTGTAAGACTGCTATCCGTGGAGCTTTGGTGGAGTAAATGTTGGAAAACATGCACTGGTATGACACAGACACTGCAAGCTGCTGCTTTTCTGTTCCAGTATGATCTGTACGAAACATTAATGTTGTGTATAGTGAACACGAGCGACACAGGGTTCATTCAATTAATGCATCAAGACGTGTGACATACGTGTCCACGATGCAACTAACATGAGCCGTTAACCGTAGGCAACTGTATAACCCGGACAAAACAGAAGTCACTGATCACTTTATCTGTGGTACACACCGTTGTTTGCCCGAACGTTGTCGTTGATCGATTGTATGTTGCTAACTTTAAAATCCGGCCAGCATATAAGGCTACGGGTTCCCCTTGCTTCAATTGTACTTCCAGTCCAGTGTCACTCGTATTTGTTGTCACACTGAAAATTTTTCTATCCCTTATTAATTTCAGAGTCAGCGTTTTTCATTGACTGTCAGACGGTGGCAAGAGCTTAATCGGTTCCCTACAACTGTGTAAACCAATTAACATTCTTCAGTATTTCGCACAAAAGATTCATGCTGACGTTAAAATGGTTAATGAAGCAAGGGTGGGATGCAACGCAACTAACATCATCCTTAATGTGGATACCGAAACTCCCCAGACCGTCTTTCAGCAAGTGGAGTTCGCTGTGAATTATCTTTTAACGAATCAACACCACCTCGGTTCCCCAGTATTGCTGATGACCGGTAATCCCCAAGCTAGCGAGGTGTGAACTTTGTAGTACAACCGGAACATTTACCACGTCCTCCATAAAACTTTATGCGTCGGCAGCCTGAATGTGATTGCAATACCAGATGGCTCAATGGGTTTGCATTTAAACCGCCCATACATTTCTTCAACAACCGATGCTGCTTTGTTTCAGTCGGATTGTTCGGTCCGCATCTGCCATCACATCCACCAAAACTGCGAGACTACGAACTTCCTTGCGTTTCGCGACCTATCAGTAATTGCTGACACAGATGAAACAGTAACGACTCTGTTACATGTACTCTCAACAAATCTTCTGAAATCGGCACAAAAGCTAAAGTTTCTATTGAGCTTCTTCACCAAAAAGATGAAGGAATTCAGCGGATTGTCCACATCTAACAATATATATATATATATATATATATATATATATATATA